>VUQR01011955.1:34712-45041 GCA_015108515.1 Hemichromis elongatus
TCAGAACAGGACCTCAAAAAAATCTAACAAAATCAATCAATCAGAAAAAAATAGGAAAATAGGATACAGCACTTTTCAAGGAGACAACGGGGGAGGGTCAAGTGGGAAGGGGAGAGCAGTAGTTAATTCAGGTATAGATTTTCACACCACTCTTCTAAATCCCTCATTGAACCAAAAGGTTATGTGACCAGCTACAGACGTTTGACTTCATTAACAAAAAATAGGTCGACATTGACCTAATTCGACTTTATTTTCTCTTTCAATACATACATTAAGCTCATCTTTCTGAGCACTCATGTTTTGTTTTTTTTAAAATTTGTGCTTTCTTTCATACATAGAAATCTGACAGCATCACACTTTAAGATAGTCACAGACCCTTTGACAATGCTTTTGGTAAACAGCATCCTGACCGATTTGGGCAGATATGCAGGAATATGTGGTTTTGTGGCCCACTGGACTTTAATCACCCTCCCTTGTCGCATTTAATCCTTGATGTGCTTTGAAGAAGATGACCATCAACCGTCTCGATTCCTTTATTTATTTATTTTTAAATGTAGCATTCTGGGTTTGCCACTTTTGATCTTGCCACTGGTAATCCAGAGGGTTTAGGTGTGTACCTGGGGACCGAAGCTTATAGGCAGGCTGGAGGGGGGTCTCAGCTCTGACAGGTCTTTTTTTCCCCAAGATCTCCCCCTGGATATGGATGGATGAGAGAAACTACAGACAGAGCACTCACAAGCCTGCTTCTAATAAAACACCCCTTTCAATCCCACTTGGGCCTGAGCCACTTTTATTTACATATTCAAATGATCCCAGGGATTAACTTGAACTCACTAAAGCAAATGCATTATGCAGCGGTCACATGCACAGGCTTATATTTTCCTAAATTAAAATACTAACACTAAGTGGCAACCTACAGTAGCTTTAGAGTTTGTGCTTTACCTTATCGCTTGTTTTTATTGCGTGTTTTCATCCTACCTCGGATGCCTCACCTTAGCTATCAGCTAAATCAGCCAGGAATCAGGCTTGGACAAATTAGATGCCAGGGAGGATCAACGGCTACCTGAAACATAGATGGACAGAGAGGATGAAGGCAGGCAGGGAGGAGAAAAGAGAGAGAAACAAGGAAGAAAAACGGAAAATACACATGGTAAGCCATGGAGAAGTTGTTTGTTTTTCAGCAAGCTTTTGGCAGTTTGCCCTAAAACAAACAACATCCAGTGGTAATGATGAAAGGAGCGTGGGCGTGAGAACAAAATGCTGAGGAGAAAGAAGAAAAACAAACTCTGCAGGAACTATTTAAGGACTCATAACCACCTACAGGTTTATAGACTCTTGTTGTTTTGAGGGGTTTCTATTTTTAATTTAATTTACAAGAATTTATTTTAATTACCATTATTATTATCTTATTACCATGCTCAGAGACCTTGTGAAAAATGTGAATATTTTTAGAGATTTTCAACAATAGTGGGTGATGTGTGGAACAGCGGTAACTAGAGAAGGATAAAGCTGATGAGCCGTACCATGAAAGAAGATATGAAGAAATGGGAAAGAGTTGCCGGAGCTCGGTTAAGAAGAGTGAGCAGCAGCGTGGCTTCATGCTGAGAAAGAGCACTACAGATGCATGTTTGCTTTGAGAGTGTTGATGGAGAAGTACAGAGAAGGTCAGAATGTCTTTGTGGATCTACAGAAAGCAAATGATAGGGTGTCATGACAGGAAGTGTGGCACTGAATGAGGAAGTCAGAGGTGGCACAGAAATATGCAAGCGTGATGCAGTGTATATATGAGGACAGCGAAGGTTTTCACTAGGAGTGAGCCGCATTGACAGGACTGGAAATGAGTACTTCACATCAGAGCGACGGCTCAGGTTGAGCGGTTTGGAGACAAAGTTAGAGAGGCAAGGCTGCACTGTTTAGGACAGGTATGAAGAGGGATAGTGGATACATAATACAATAATACATACAATCAGTCGTTATTTTGAGGTAATTTAATAGAAAAAATTAAGTTTTTTATATATTCAATATTAGCGTGTAATTATATCTTCCAAAAAAATGGATTCATTCTCATAAATAATTAATTAATCCATTAAAAATACATAGGAGTGTGCTCTGGTTTGACCTGCCATCTTGAATACAGTGGCCGTTCCACCTAATCATGTTTTATGTATATAGATAGAGACCAGCCACACAGGTGGTACGCTTGTGCTGTGGATGCAAATTTAAATTTGTGTCTGCACATCCAGACTCAAGATGTGAAGGACCATACTTTTGTTTTGTTGTCAGAGAAGAAGGCCCTTTGACCAAAGAAGGAAAACTGCAAAACAAAGAGAAAATGCCATCTGAATAAAATCAGATAAAACCTCATGCTCCTCCTCCTCAGCCCAAGCTTCGTCTTTTGAGTGTATGCCAGAGCTCTAACACAGGAAATCATGCATAAGCATGCTTATATATTCCATATATTGCCACAGGTTCTAACTATAAACCCCAATTTTGCTGTTGTGAGCTTCACTGACTCATCAATCTGTATTAGACTCCTCTCACAAAGTTTTACAGCCTCCTCCACGGTAAACAGATGTGGACGCTTCTCACCCGACATTGACAGCTGAGCTATACAGCGTACACTGAGTAAAGATAAATGGCGGTCAGACATTTTTAATGTGACTTGGAGTTAAAAACCTAAAATACAGCAAAATGTTTAACTGATACATATCCAATTTTTATTTCTGATTTATTGCAGAATTTATTGTTGATATCATTCAAATATACTAAAAATATGTTGTGCACAAGAGTGTTTTATACACAGTCGAAGAATGGCCACCCACAGCCATCATAGGAAAATGCTAATCGGCTGGAAATAGTCTAGTTTTCATGTTTGTGATCACTCTTGACTGAAACATGTTTGTCCTACAGCAGCCACCATAGCTAGCCACAGCTAAGCACCTGAAATGGGAGGGATAAAAAAAACAGAATTCATTTGACTTCAATCTGCAATCTACTGACATCCAGTGGTGACATTTTAAACACTGTACTTTTAACCAAAACAAAAGAGAAGCATTTCATCAATGTAAGAAATATCTGATCCTGTGTAACTTCCCCTGAACAGAAGTGTCTGGAATAATCCTCCGGGATGCTCTGGTCCACCATCCTTACAGCTCATTTTTCTTGGCTTAGTATGCTGTACTGTGTAGTTAGCCGTTTTCCACCTCAACACACATCTTAGGACCTTTGGAATGAGACAAATTGGTGCTATCTGAGTGTGATTTAAGCCTGATGGTCGATATGGAGTGCATGTCGGTTAAGGTGCCACAGGCAGGATTGAATGACAGTAAACAATACCTTATCATGAGTGGAGAGTGGCTGCCTGCTTCCTCCTCGGTGTGGTATATTACTCTGGAGGGGAGTGGAAGAGACACTTTTCAAGTGTGTGACTTACAGCCTGAGTACATGAAGTGCCAGCAAGCTGTTTATGTTGTAGTGATCTATCTGGGTGTAAAACACACACACAAATCCTGTAAGGTGTATATATTTGCTTTGAGGAAGAGGAGCATGTTCAAGCTAAACTGGGGTGGCCTTTTATTTTACTTCTTTATGGTGTGAGAAAATTAAAAAAAAACACCATATTTCCTGGAGTAAAAAATATTTTTATAATATTTAAATGTTTGGATTAGTTCGGTATCCACACCAGTGAGGGAGACTTATACTGTTTGGACGATTACATCTTGCAGGACAGCTTCCTAGCATTAGCTGATGAAGCAGTAGTCCATATTCTTCATATATGGTCTTTTCTGGATGTAAGAGAACAACAATACAATGGCCAACATCCGAAACCTGAGTCTTCAAAATCATGCTTCACAAAGCAACAGGTGATAACTCAGTGACTATTTCCATCTTTTACATACAGTCTTAACACAGCTGGATAGTGCATCAACAGTCACTTGCATTTCCCCAGTTGTCACTTGCAGTATTATAACAAAGCAAAAGCCCTGAAGCCAAAATGAGCTTTTTCTCTTTGGACCATTATTGCAAATGAGGTAACTATAAAACTGTAGGCAGTCGACACTGTATAGATACGCATTGCTTTCCCACAGACAAGAAATGCCTGGTTTTCAGTACAGCTTACAATGTAAAGTCACTGCATGCCCACTACGCAGCATTCTGAGAATATGTAGTGGGCTGCGCAGTGCTGAGGAAATTACACAAGTTATAAAGTCATTTTTTGCTCATGCACCAGAGAAGCAATTTCGATTTAAATGAGTGGCTGCCAGTATCCAGTTCTCCTTAATACATCTGTGGTTTCATTGGTTTTATCATGATGCTTCCTGTCTAACATGGGAGCTTGTTGCAGTAATAACAAAAACATTACTAATAGGAATAAACAAGCTTGCATCTCACCCTGTCCTCTATCACACCAACTCTCTTCATGTGGTCTTCCTTGTTTCCTCTTGCTTGGCAGCTCCATCTTTGTCACCTTTTGTCTAGTGAGTATCCTATGCACATGTCCAAACCAAACCGTCTCACCCTTGCCTCTCGAACTTTGTCTCCAAATCGCTTGACCTGAGCTGTCCCTCTGATGTGCACCTTTATAACTGGTCACTGCACCAAAGGTCAACAAGAAGCATTTGAACCTCTTACCAGAGTTCAAATGACAGCTTTTGGCTCAGAATAAGGGAAACAAGCAATAAGGATCCTGCAGTTAATCTAAACTGAACAAACAGTGACTTTCAAAACAGCTAGCTATCTTTATTTAGGTATTTTATTTGACTGTTCCTGCTCTTACATTATCCTGCGAGCCACATGTAACCCAAAAGTGCAACAATTTCCTTTTGCTTTCTGTGATGAGTATGAGTGTTAGCAAAATGGTTGCAACATTTATAAGCATATCAATCTTTTGCGTGCTTTAAAAAACACCTCTGTATCTTTTCAAACCTTCTTTAAATTCTCACTGCAGGGATAGCAAAACAGAAATAAGTTAGTGCTGCCCCTGCTGTGCCGAGACCACTCATAAAATCCTGTGAGTACCGTGGAAAATCCGAAGCACAGGCTGCGCATGAAAGAGGAACTTTGGCTGCTAACCCTGCATTTAACAAGGCCCTGCGGTCACTTAACTTTAAGTACTTTGGATCTTTGGCTGCATAATCATAAGGTTTTTGTGTCAAAGAATTACAACAGTGGTGTACATCCATATTTCTGCACAGTAGATGTTGAAATTTGTGGCTCAGAGGTAGTTGATGTTTGCATGTTAGTCGTGTGGGATCGGGCTGACCGAGACAACAGCCTTGTAAATTTCTTTCTTTTTCTGTTTTTTTGCCATATTTCTCTGTACACATGCAGCCTAATTGTTACACCCTGTTGTATAACGTAGCTTCACTCAGCCATATAATGATAAAATTTGGACGACAACCTGATCTGAGAGGCAAATGACCTTTTTGAAAGTGCTCTGCAGGAGGTGTGATTACAGTTAACAATGTCCTTCAGTTTGACTCTACATCAACATGTTCACAATCCTTGAAAAACTCTCCTTATGGGCTGCCCCTGACATGCACACTGAGGTTTTGTACTGAATGGGCATTCCATATCACTGACACCTCCGGCTTTTTAAGACCATTTGAGGGTAGAGAGGAACTCTGTGACTCTGAGCAATGTCAGAAAAGAATAAATTCATTTGCTCAACTCTGCGCAGCTGTAGTTGCTAAAAAAGTGAAAGGTTTAAAGAGTTATTCTGCCTCCCCGTGATGCGGAGAATGGCGTTGTTTTTGCCCCGGTCCTTTATTGACAGTGCACTGAGTCGTTGCCTTTTTCTGTCACTTCTTCTAGAGCAGGAATGAACCAGCACGGCGAACAAAAACACAGCAGCGGAAATAAATTGTTGTTTGGTGGAAAGCCTCTCCAGCGCCACAGCATGTTCTCTATCGAGTGCCCTGATAATTAATAACTTGCCTCACAAATCTCATTAGAGCATAATGAGGGAACAAGTGCTATTAGAAAGGCATAACGGAGACGGTTATCTTCTAAGACATATTGTAAGCCATGGGCAGACTGACAGACTCCACCGTGCTTTTAGGACAAACATGATGCAAACAGAAGTCTTGTTTTTATGTTGATGCACTCGGGGGATGATATCGACTTCAAACATTTTGGCTTTTGTGACTGAACAGATATTTGTTGGTTCTCTTTGGGGTTTCTCGAGACAGGATGACTCAGTTATTTAGGGAGGTCAGTAGCTGTATGGCAAAATATGCAGCAGCTTTGAGTGCATCCAAGTAAATCCTCTGCTCCCTGGACGAGTAGAAAAATATACTTTTTGCAAAGGCTGTACAACCCCTTCTCATTTCTGCAGCTCTGCAAATTGCAGCTACTACAACGCCTCCAGTTTCTCATTCCCTGGCAAATAAGACGCTACAAGGGATGTGGCAGTAAACACTGTTACACAAGTGGGTCGGGGCGAAGTGATCTGCTGTAGGACACTACTTTCTTTACTTACGTTCTTAATGCCAGAGGATTTAATCAAAAGGGCCTAGATATTGTCGTGCAACATGCATCGTCTTCAAATAACACACAAAGACATTGAAAAACCAAAGCTCATTTAAGATTATGATCTAAAAGTGTTTCAGTGTAATCATGAATGAGGAGTTATTTTATCAGGTAATCTCTTTCTCTGTCTGAACAGATTTCTGCTTACTTGTTAAGGAGGCAAAAGGTATCAACTGGATATATAAAAATCCAATTGTATCTTAATTGTTCTGGGCTTTCTGAGTAACATTGGCTTGGCCTTTAAAATCTGCAGCAGTGCTTCATGCACCACAATGGGGTCTGAAATGATCCAGGTAAGGCTTTGTATTATCTGTATTATCAAGCACATCTAAAAGGGATCCGTTTTTTAGCATGACAAAGATCCCAAACACATTGGCAGTGCACTAAAAGCATGCCTGCAGAGAAGGCACAATGAAACACTTGACAGAAAATGGAACAAAATCAGCCAACATCCAAAGAAGAGTTTGAATAGCCTTCAAGACGCCTGGAGAACTATTCCCAAAGACAACTTAAAGAAATGACAAGAAAGCTTGGCTAAGAGAGATCAGGCTGTGTTGAAGAATAAAATTAGTCATACTAAATATTGACTACCAAGCTAGTCAGAAGTGTACAAACTCTGTTATTGCATTTTATATTTTATTTCTATTTCTATTTAATTGTGCACATTTCAATAAATCAATACAGCTGGGTCCCATTTTTCTAGCAAACTATAAAGAAACAATTGGTCACTTAGGATTTTTAAATTGAACTGTAAGTCTACAAGTTGTAAATAAAACTTTTCGCTCTACTTTTCAAGTTTGGCTGGAAGGGAACAAATTTAAACTAGAAACCTGACAATACCTGCTTATTTGTCACACATAAAATATAGTATAATAGAGTCCAATAAACTGCACATCAAGCCATATTATTTGTCAGAATTTAAAAAATGGTCCAAAGCCCTTCAGAGCAGCGGTCCTTAATCTTTTTTGCGCCACGGACCGGTTTATTTCCGACGATATTTTCACGGACCGGCCTTTAAGGTGTCACGGATAAATGCAACAAAATAAAACCAGTACCGGTACCAAAGAAAAAAAAAAGAAAAAAAAGAAAATGTATTCATAACACACGGGAAAAGACACAGGGAAACTGAGTAAATGAAAAAAACAATAAATATTAAGATAGAAACCCTGAAAACCATAAATTTCACACACGAACCTCAACTCTCAAGGCCCGGTACCAAACGACTCGAGGACTGGTACCAGTCCATGGCCCGGGGGTTGGGGACCGCTGCTCCAGAGGTCTAGTGCAAAAACTTAAAATGAACCATACCTCTAAAAAGGCGTGGTTGAGCATTAATAAATGTAACAAAGTGACTAAAAAATAAAGATTTACCCCTTTAAGGTTGACTGAGAGGTGGAAATCACTCAAATCAAGATACAGTATCCATGGTAATAATCTCAAAATATATAAACTAAATATCATTAATTTGTGTGCACCAGTTACCTATCATTTATTTTTTTATGAAAGCTAATGGTTTACGGTTAATGGTTTGTGCATGACCAACTGGTCAAACACCAGAATCTGTTGGTAAAATTTGGACCTTCGAGTCCTCCAGGCAAGTTTGCTCATGTAATGTGACACGATGTTGGTTGGAGGGTTGGTGGTGCTGCAGGGCTGAGAGCAGCACTCTGCACTGTAGCAAAATATGAAACCAGAAACAGAAGTGTGAGCTTTGAGAACTAGATAAATCAAATGGCCCTCTGAGTCTTTGTGTGTAACCTAGTTGAATTAGAGTAAAAAAAAAAAAGGCACCCTTTCTTCGATATCCTCGTGCCTTCTGCTGTGTTGCTCAGGTGAATTTCTGGCCATGAAAGCTGAAAATACCCCAAACCCTGGTTGAATAAGCGGTTCCGTGTAGTCAATCGGTACACTTGAGTTGGAATGGGTGGACTTTAAGGGGTTCAACATGTGGGCAGGGAAGAAAAGTAAAAATCCTTGACAACAGTGATCGGAGCAGTTTTAACTACATGATGGTTTTCGGTGACCTTGAAGTACACTGGGAGTACTTTTCAAAGAGCACTGCTAGAGATTTAAATGTGGGGCAGTGTCATTTCATCTTTTAACACAGCTGAGCAAAATGCTCCACATGATCACTTTTATCTAAGATTTATGGGCACACACCACATATTTTGGGATTGGTCCAGTGTACTGTGAGATTGTCGCTGTCAGGGAATGAAAGGCTTGAAATAAGCGGCTGCTGACATTTTTCTGAAAGGCTCCAGGTTAACCTTTTCTCCAGTCGGAAGCTTCCCACAGCAGTTTGCTGACATTCTTGCAGTGTGCAGGTCTAACAAGGGGTTTGTAGAGAATTTAGGAGACTTATTGTGTCTTCATATTTAATACAGTATGCAAACACTTTCAGACATTGCATAGACTGCTCGGTTAATTATTTAACCACAGTTTACTGGTGGGTTCATCGGCAGATATTTTAACTTTTAAATCGCGTCTTAAAACCCACTTTTATTCTTTGGCTTTTAACCTCAGTGAGACTTAGTTTTCTCTTGAAATGAAATTAGTTATTCAACTAATTATTTTACTTTTATTTTGATTTTATTTATAACTTATTTAATTTTTATTATATGTTTTTTAATGTACAGAACTTTGTGTCAGCTGGTGATGATGATGATGCCAGTTTCTTTGTGACAAATATTTGCGCAACGAATCTGGCTGCATGTCCAGTTCATATCTTGGGCCGCAGATGGACTCCCAATTTCATGGTCTCGGATTGCAGCCAGCGAAGGTAGCCGCTATTCTGCTCTGCAGCCTCCATGAACTCAGCATAGCAGCATAGGAACAAGCGCTTCACCTTCAACAGCTCAGAGTGGCCTCTTAGGTCACTGAGGATCTTCACACAGGGTCTCCAGAGATGGAGAGGGAGAACTATTACCAGCTCCAGTCTAAAGCCTCGATTGTGCTCTGTTGCTGATATGGACGAAGACAGTTGGAGACACCACAACAGAGTAGTCATTCCTGTAATATTTTGCTGACGTCTTCTTGAAATCCACCTTTCTTAGGTGCGTGAGCAGTATGTGAAATTGAATGTAAATTCTTCGAGGACAAGCACAAAAAACAGGCAGGTACGCAGACATCCATGTGGATTTTCAACGTCACTGTTGACAAAATTTATGTCTCACTGACCCGAGCGCACTCTGGCAGACTCAGGTTTTATCAGATACAGTCGAAAGCCTTAATTACACTCCACTGCGGAAATGGACAGAGACAGTTGGAGACTCCATATCTGAATAGTCATTCCTGTAATACACAATATATCAGAAAGAATCACCTGATGTCAGAGGGCTATATTTTTTAAAGTAATTGACGTAGAAGGATGCGGTAAATTTGAAAAATATGACTGAATAGTTTTACGTAGAAAACTTACAGTCTTCATAATTGCTGACCATAATATGCTATTAGAGCGATTAGAGCATGCTGTAGGTATTACAGGTACTGCGCTACAGTGGTTTGTATCATATCTATCCAATAAACTGCAATTTGTTCATGTAAATGGAGAGTCCTCTTCATACACTAAGGTCAAATACGGTGTTCCACAGGGTTCAGTGCTAGGACCAATTCTGTTTACATTATACATGCTTCCCTTAGGTAATATTATCGGAAGACATAGTATACATTTTCCCTGCTATGCAGATGACACCCAACTTTATCTATCCATGAAGCCAGATAACACACACCAATTAGTTAAACTGCAGGAATGTCTTAAAGACCTAAAGATCTGGATGGCCTCTAACTTTCTGCTGCTTA
>VUQR01011956.1:0-10164 GCA_015108515.1 Hemichromis elongatus
CTCGGTCCACACGTAACCACATAAGGGCATTGTTAAGCACATTCATTGACATGCCAGACCTGTAGGCGGCAGTAGTTCCCCGTATCCTGTCCAGTCAGGTTAACTTTTTGCCCTGCTGACGTTCAACAAAACATGAAACATGTAAAAACAAACAAGCAAAAAGCGCTTGGACAACTGATAACGCGAGCGCAGCTCTGAGGGCATCCATGCTGTAGTGCAAACACAGGTCGCAAACCTGACGTCAGCATTTGTGTCGCAGAAAGTGACGTCGCGGATCCTAAAACTCCGGTTATGTCTGTCCACACGCAAACGCTGAAAACAGAGAAAACGCAGATCTTCTCTTTGGCCGGAGTTTTTAAAAAGATCCGTTTTCGTACCTCAAAACTGCGTTTCCGTGTGGATGACAGGCCGAACCGTAGAAACATATCTTCGTTTTGGGAGATCCCCGGCTACGTGTGGACACGGCCTTATTCTGTCAACATAAACGCTGCAGTAGTTTGTGATCAGTGCGATCCAACTCTACTGGAAAGAAAAGAATAGCAGGTGCTTATATTATATTAAGGTGCCATGTGGTAAAAAGTTTTTTTTTTTGGCCATTTCTCAAGTTAAAAGTTTGTTGTCCTGATTAACTTTTTTTTTTTTTTGCTTGCATATGTGTACACAAGCAAGTCGCTGTCAAGATCAACACCTCGCAATTTCCCGTACAGAAGCCGGTTCCACCTCTGATCATTAATTCCATGCTTTTCACCCATTTATCACCACAAAGACCTTCTCATTTCCTCCTCCTGAACTTTCTTCCCAAACTTGGTTTGCGTCAGCAAACGCTCACAGGGGTTTGTAGCTGCTCTGATGGATGACACTGTAGTCAATAGTGTCGAAAGTAAGACAAGGCCACCTCCGGTAAACAGCTTTTAATAATCACCTTGCTGATTGAGTGCTGCGTCCAATTTGGCATATGAATCTATTTGTGCCAAAACAAGAGGAGAGAAATAAAGGATGGGAAAACACACAGCTTAATATGGTGGAAGTAATTGTGTAACCCTCCGCCACATCCTCCCGTTTACTCTGTGAAAACCTTTTCTTGTGGCTTTTCTTTCGCCTACACGCTTTCCATCGTTGACAGCCAAAGTTTGCTTTCAGGCTAGCTCGTGCTGGCTTGTACTTTGAATTAATTTGCTGGAAGATTTTGATGACCAAAGCTGCTTGGAAAGTCAGTCATCAATCACGCCATGGTATTGGATAGATTTGAAGTAAGGAAGCGTGTGTTTGTGCTAAAACCGTGTTCTCAAATGCATTTGTGTATAAGCTTTCTAATTGAGGTGTGGTGTTGTTCTTGATTTTTCTAAGTTAGCCTTTGCCAGGAAATCATTTATCAAGTGAATATAGTCATGAGTTGGGTGATTAGTTTGCTCTCTGTGTACCATTACCAAAATTATCATCTGATGAGGTTTATTCCCAAGCGAGCACAATAGTAATGGGAAGTTTTACAGCCTTTTCGCTTTTCCTTTTTTTTTTTTTGCCCTGAGATAATAAAAACAGGAGTTGCTCCGTCTGCCTGTAAGCCAACCGCATGGCCCCCTTCTCAACTCAGTTAAGACACAAAAATGCCAAATAAACAGCTATATCGACCCGCTCGTGAGGAATAAACAGACCGCAACAGCGGCAGGAGAGAGAGAAATAGATTTTTAAGACTAAGAGACGAAAAGAGTTTTTGAGGAACGCTCTGGGTCATGAACTGAGACATAAATATTGAATTTTAAATTCAAATACCCTTCTATGCAGGCGAAGCGATCACCAACGCACTTCTGCTCCGAGGTTTTCCGCACGGATCTCGAAGTCGTGATTAGGAGGGCATTAACCTTCCTGAACTTGGAGATGGTTTGAGATAAACTGTTTAGTCTCCATTTTTGCTTTTGTTTGATTTATTGTAGTAGAGGTCAAATGGCATCCACGTGTTACACGCTGGGCTCACGTATGCCATAGAAATGTATTTCAGTTGTCGGTTTTCATGACAACGAAACAGTTTTGCTTCGTTGATAATTTCTGATACGGAGCAGGGCCAAATGGTTAAATATTGAATGCTATTGCACTCGCTGAAAAGCAAAGGGAAATATCACAGTAAATGCTTCAATGCACAGAGGAGGGGAGACAACTGTTTCACTACTTAAATTGCTTCTGGCGGGATTGTTCCAAAGGTTATGAACTTGTCATTGGGCTGGCGTTGACTGATACCAAATGCATGCAAAGCTAGCCCCATATAACGCAACTGTGGAAAGCAAAGGCATTTTTCCCATAACACAGTATCCATACACGCTTTTTTTTTTTTTATTGTACTTATCAAAACCATTAAAACGGGTCTTTACTGTGAGGTTGGAGTATCCAAATGATAAATGAGAACACCCACACTTGTAGTTCCATGTGTACTGAAAGCTTTCAAGCAGTCTGTCAGCCATTTTCTCATTCTTTAATCCCATTCACTCCCCCACAGTATTTAAATCAGCAAAGGTGCTGGCCAGATACGCTGTCTCCTCGAGATATAAATGCACGTATTTATATAAATTACTTAAAAACAAACCACCCTTTATGAGCTTGTTTATTTTGTTTTGTTTCTGTAGTCTAGTTTTGATCTACTGCTCGGTAAATATGTTAGTAATTTATAAATGTCAGATAAGGAAATTGTTGAATTATCGTGGCATATTTAACCTCTCCAGAACATTTTTTGGCTTTTGTGACAGACTCCGGAACCACGTAACTAAGCAAAGTAGATTTCTTACTTTTCTTAAGATAGGCCATTTAAAGGGGATCTGTTCATTCTGCGTAATGAGAAAAGAAGACTGATGTGATTAACGGGTCAAAATTAAAATCCCCGCATTTCATCCTTCATCTCAACTAGTTTTGATTCATACCCCTTTCAGGCCACCCCTGCTTTAAGCCAGCTTTCTTCTGATTGGCTGCGACTTGCAAACAGTAGGTTTGAACAGTAGGTAGGTGGGTCTTCTGTCATAATCAGAGCTGTGTGCCTGGCTGTTAAAGAGCTCTGCTGTACTGAGATCAAGCAGACAGAGTAAAAATAGAACCTGAGCGTGATGTGAAGGATCAAGCTTTCAGCTGTTAGGGTTAGGTCTTTTTTTTAGTGAATTGATTTCGGTGCGTGTTCACACTTAGCCTAGCCGTTCTTGCTCAGGAACCAGTATTACCAGTTCACCAGTCTATAAATAGTAAATAAACCTGTTTGATAATTTGTTGTGATTTTGCATCAGTAAAAAAAAAAAAAAACATCAACATTTACTTTGTTCATTTATTATGGCTACAAAATGGCCAAATTATCCATAGAGGCAACATCACAGCCAGTCGCGCTACTTTGCAACTTGGCTGTGCCATCCTATGTCGGCTCTTACCTGTGCATGCTAGGGTGCCCCACTCCTACATTAGTACCTACTGTTTGCCAGAGTGCCCATTTTGTGTAATTATATGAACTACAGCAAGCTAATGGCCCTGACAGAGCACTGCCTAGGCCTATTACACCTCAGGGTGCTGCAAAACACCATTACCACCAACAGCAACCTGGAGTGTTTGTGCATGTAGGCGACAGGATGTGTGTGCGCGCAACGGCACTTTTCTGCGTAACGTTCATGTAGATGTGTTGGTTGGAGGTGGATTGATACGTGTCACAGAAACACAGCAGTTACAGCCAAAAATTGGTGCTTTTAGCCTCAAATGCTTGGCTATTGATATGTGTATGTGCGTACCACACCTGTCATCTCTCCTCCATTAATTTCTCCACGGCTTTAGCCGCTCGCTGGTGGGAACTGTAGTTGACACAGCAGAAAGGATAGCAAGTTTGGGAAGCCATTGTATCCACTTCATTTACCACCACCTCATCTTCTGCCTGTAAATGGACTATTTGGTTCACAGGAAGTGCTTTAATTGCATGTTTTATCTACGTCAGTACGTTTATGTGTGTCTGTGTGTGACAAACAGCGATAAATAGTATCTAGCGTAATATTTCTCTCAGAGTCCATTTGAGGCCTCAGCTCTTATAACTAGTAATCGTCTGTGACTCACATGTATACATAATTTAGGTTCTCGTGTTCACGATTGTCTGCACAGCTTTGCAGGTTATTGAAGAAAGGCTGAGTCTGCAGCTCGTGCCTTTCAAGGTAGAAGACCTAAAATCAAACACGTGCGGCTCTTTAGATGAGAACAAGGATAATGATGGACTCAATTAGAATCATCTCCCCACAGTCAGATCCAGGTCAAAGCAATGACTATACACATAGCTAGTACAATTTACTTGACAGCGGCCTTGGCTGTCTGTTCAACCATTATGTTATCCCATTCTCTTTTTAAAGAAAGAGCCTTAGCACCGACTCTATTGACAAGCTGCTTTCCCCTCAGTATCAATAGCCATTAACCACTTTAAGCCTTGCCAAGCGTAGGAGATGGAGAGCTAATTGCCTTTTTTTGTAGTATACAGTATACTGTAATGGTGAATCAATGTCTTTGTTAGTATTGTGGGATAAATGGATATTCATGCCTGAACAACCACATGCACCCACGCATAGCGCTAGCTACATTACCACCCTATCTACCTACACATACACACAAATGGGTTTTTTTGGCTACATTTGTGAGGACATCCTATAATCAAATGGTTTCTAAATCATTTTACTCACCAAACACTAGGGGCTTCACCTCTGAGCACTTTCCTGTGTTAAGAGGTTAAGCAGTGTTAAGAAAATTAGCTTTGCCAAAACAAACAAAATAAAATCTAAACCTTTATATATTTTGTTTATTTGCTGTACTGATTCCTTTTTTTATACAGACTGTAACAAATACACTTTCATCTACAGGCTTTTTTCTTTTATGTACATAAAGCATACATGCTGCATTTCATGGATTCTAGCAAAGACTCCTTCGCACTAACACTGGTGGCCTCTCAGTGTGGAGTGTTACCACCTGTGTAGAGTGGAGTGAGCGCAGTATTCCCCCCTGACAGCGAGATGTATGCAATTAAACAGCATTAGAGTCATTAGCTCCACGCAAGTGATAGCCAGCAGATGGTTACTATGCAGAAATATGCTCTTAATGAAGCTCCTTAGTCACTATGGGTGTGTGCTTGTGTGGCCGAGCATGCATGAGCACACTTGTGTGTATGTAGCGTGTATGGTCTATTGGCTATAACGCTCAAAGCAGCACTTGATTAGACGCCGGTTGGTCCTCCTCTAACGTAACCATTAGTGCCCACGGTTGTTTATAAAAATGCTGTAGCACATGGTAAATTTCATTGATGCTACTTCCTCATCTGCGTGGAGGTCAAAGCGTGTGACAAAGATGTTTTCTACGAGTCTGTAGCCATTGTAGGGGTTTTGAATTGTTTTGGAGCTTAAAAAACAACCTTTATATCATGAACTACACTGAAAGCTGACAAACCTTGTTTGTTAACGTCAGTAGATCCATGATAAGAATTTACATTTATTGGACATTTTCTTCGCTGGATCTTGCTAGTACCAGGTTGGACAAGCTTTTGCCTTCTACTTTCTTCATTGTACAGATTAAACAAGGTGCTGGAAACATTCCCTGGTCTATACTGGCATGTGCCCACGTGAAAAGAAAATATCCCCTACACTACTGAACCACCACCAACCTGAACAGCGGGATG
Organism: Hemichromis elongatus; assembly: GCA_015108515.1. Classification (NCBI taxonomy): domain Eukaryota; kingdom Metazoa; phylum Chordata; class Actinopteri; order Cichliformes; family Cichlidae; genus Hemichromis; species Hemichromis elongatus. The sequence goes on from VUQR01011956.1 coordinate 5,663, forward strand.
GATCCATGCTTTTAGATGTTTTTACACTAAATTCTAAGCCTGCACTTTAAATGTCACAGCAGAAGTCATGAATTGGCAGATCAGGCATCAACCTTCTGTTGAGCCTCTGTAAATTGTAGCCTTAGTTTCATGTTCTTAACCAATAGGAGTGAAATCCAGTGTGGTCTTTTGATAGGCGTCGTGTGGTAGAAGATGCTCTTCTTCATACTTTGGATGCAGCAGCAAGTGGTTATTTTGAGTTACTTTGGCATCAATAAGACAGCCGTTCTTCTCACTGGATATTTTCTCTTTTGTCGGATCATTCTCTGTAGACTGTAGAGGTGGTTCTGTGGGGAAACCCAGTAGATCTGAGGCTTTTAAAACACTTGAGGTATCAACAACCATTCCACATTCAGAATCATTTAAATCGCTTTTCTTCCCCATTCTGAAGTTGAAAGGTTGCTCTATCGATGTCTGTTTGCCTAAATGCATCCTAAATGAGTTGCTGCCATGTGATTGGCTGATTGGTGTTAACCAGCAGTTAAACCTGCTGATTAGTACCCAATAATGTGACAGGTACATGTTTATGAATATCGAATATGTATAAATATGCTTGTTATCAAAAACGCCAGCAACGGCACGACTTCATTCTCTGTTTATGTACACTGAAGTTTTCACAACTGGTGCTTCCTGCTTACTCTGGAGCATGGATCTCTTCCAGGCTAGCGATTTGTTTGCACAGAATCTCTCCAGACCTACACACTTTAAACCCCACGGAGCCCAGTGAACTTCTCCTCTTTAATGTTTAAGCAGACTCCTGGTGTCCCGGTCTGCATATGCAGTATATCACTCTACGCAGCAAAGGTCCAACATCCAAGTGAAGTGAAAAGAATCAAAACATACTTTTGAGTAATGGAGGGCTTTGAAATAAAGTTGGCCATTTAAAAACCTGTCATTATCAATAATAGCATATTGGCCCAGATATAGAACGACTCATGCTTATCATGAATTTTCTCTCTTATAACCGAAGCATGAAATACGATAATATGTAAAGCCCACGCTTGTTTAGCTTGTCTGTCAGTTACATCCTCACTCTCTCCTGTCAGGCTCTTGGAAGTGGTTAATTTTTTTATTTTTATTTTTATTTTTTTACTGACAGCATCGTCAAGACATGTTTTTTTTTGTTTTTTTTAAAGCTCTTCATCCTTGACAGATTTTCTCCCCGCTTCATTTCTGCTGTAAAGATGTTGAGAGTCAGTATGAAGTCCTTTTTAGCCGTCATAAATTCACTTTATTTATTTACTGTGACAAAAAAAAACCTTGTTACTTCAGCCTTTGGGAATTTCTCCAGGTTAAACTGGGGTAATAACAATAGGTAGCCTCGCGACACTGAGGCCACCAGTGCGCCATAATTGATTGCAGATTGCGCTTTTGCTGAATAATATCCTGGAAAAATCTTGGCTACAACATAAAGTAGCGAGGATAGAGTGCTGCGAGTCCCCCGGGGAGTTTCTCTTTTAGTAAAAGAGCCCGGAGCTTTGAGGTGTCTCACCCCAGACAGGGGCCAAAACTGCTGTGCTTATAGGTACGTTTACAGTCCAGCTACACTGAATTGGCTGTGGTATTAAATGAAATTAAATAAATGTTTTCTTATTTGCTCTTCTTTTTTGTTCTGTTTGGGGGGGGGCTAGTCATTGGTCACATACGGTCAGCTTAAATTATTAGACAGATATTGAGCAGGACATCTCCAGGTCAAAACAATTCATTTAATTTTTCATTTATTTTATATGATTTGACCTAAGAAGGCATAACACTCTGCTGGCTGTGAGCAAATTTGGTGGATTTCAAAGTTGTGTGTGTGAACGTGAACTCGGGAGAGAGCATGAGCGATGAAAGGAGAGAGCTGATAGTGATGCTCTGTTGAATACAGATGAGAGAGAGGCAAGCTGAATTCTGATCAGGCTTTCTTCCACTCTTCCTTCCGCTCGCTCTCGCTCTCTCTCTCTTTCTCCGTCTCCCTCTCCATCCCTCCGAGTGAAAATACTTCAGAGGACTGCGTCTTTCTGAACCAAGGGGGAAGTCAGTAGGTCAACCTTTCAAAGTCAACGTCCAGGCCCTCTTCTCAAAGGAGCAGCTATTATAGTGAGGTCCACCCCACCCCCCCATCCCTGTAGAATTAACAGGCGTGTGGATTTTGATGTTAGAGATATGGAGCAGTACTTTAGAGGAAACCTAAACCTGAACTGAAAATCCTGTTTCATGTTTGACAACACCAGAGGCCGAATTTGTTAACATTTTTATCAGCGCTCGCTCGGTACCTGTGAAAATTTTTATTAATTCTTTCTTTTTTTTTTTCACTTTTGAGATACTCCAGCAAGGTTTTAACGCATTCCAAGGGCCTCGGGTTCATCAAAGTTAGTCAATAAAGTAATCAGCAGCTAGTCTGCTGGAAAAATACATTTCTAAATCAGCTGAATGTCAAAACTGATATTCAGCTGACTTCACCTATAACTTATTCAGAAGACCGGGGTGAAGCGAAAGCCTGATCTTTGAAAATATCTAGCCAGGATGGCAGCTTGGAGCTTAATTAGTTGAAGAAAACGTGTGCTCCCAACCCCTCCCCCCCCCACCACTCCCCACCCTCGCTCAGAATACAAATGCTTTTTTGGTGAGAAGTCACCGGGGTCATCTCACCGCCTCATTAAAACCGAGCGAGGATGGGAAAAAAAATTAATGGAGCCAAACACCTTCAATTTAATACGTAGGAGGGTAAACTAATACAAAGTGCCTCGCTGTAGTAAATATCGCCACTTAAAGTTTTGCGTAGTTTGACTTTCTCAGCAGTCGTAGAAAGATGAGCGTGAAGATGCAGGAGCACTTCGGCGCGCTTGCAACGTGATGGTTAAAGCCGCGGCCGCGACGCGATTAGCTTTCGATATTTGAAAGCGTCTTCGAATCCTTTTTTGTAACAGGGTCACATCCTCTCGGATCGCAGCAAACTGCTTAGGACTCAGATGAGTGTAGACACCACAGTCCCAACGTGATTTGTCCTTCGATGTGATTATCAGCACCGTGATTGGTTGTAAACCCTGTTGTCACGGCAATGATTTCAGCCTTGATGATGAAAGCTCGTGGGACACTGATCCGCAGCATGCAGAGACACACACACACACCCACACACACCCACACCCACACACACCCACACACACACACACACACACAATCACTCTGTCTCACTGCTAACCAGTCTCATTCCCCTTTGAGAGAGAGGCATTAGTCGGTGAGATTGAACTCTTGCATGTGTGTGTGCGAGTGTGTGTCGCTGTTGTCTGTCTTCTTACTTACCCAGTAATGTACAAAACAGGAATCTGGGGAAAGGCTCAAGCTCCACTGAATTGTACTTGACTTTTTATTCTTTTTTTCCTGTTTTTTTTCCCCCTCTTTCCCCCTCACACCACTGCCTGGCCCCTTTTTTCTGTTTCCGTCTCACAGCTGTTATTAAACCACTTTGACTGAGTTAATACATCTGTGTCACACACACACACACACACAAGAATGTGTACTTGTGCCTGTCTGCTACAGTCCCTTGTGCAAACCAGACCTGCAAAGTGTGCATCTTGGTATTATCCATCCAAATACACAAAAATTACATTGGGTTTGGCGTACCTGTACATTTTTATTTATTTATTTTTTAAGCTGGGACGTTGTCTGAAATGAAAATGAAAAGTAGAATGGAAACACTTAATAAAAAGATTTGAGCGAAAGGTGATGATTTCAAACAGTGTTGATTAAAAGCGAAGAAACAATCAGTAAGTGAACTGAGCAAACCTCTCATTTTGAAATTTATGTAAGTAAATAAGTTTTATTTATATAGTAAGTTTAAAAACAAAGTAATTTCCAAGAAAAATAGATGGGTTATTAAAATGTTCTCTGCCCACATTTACAATCTCTGCGTAAAATAACACAACAAGCCTGCCCTCCAACAACGGTTCAGATTAGCACATTTCTAAAACGTCTTAAAGACGATTGCAGCTGACGCTTTCCTGAGGTCACTTGGAGGTCATTCCAGAGCAAAGTTGGGACCCACCCTCCTCATTTTAAAATTAGGATTAGGAAAGGATCTTGAGGGAATGTGTATATTCAGCATATTGACCACATATGCAGGCGTAAGACTGTTTAAGGCTTTAAATGCAAACACTTTCACGTTTTTCTGTAATGCACAGGGAGCCAGTGCAGGACTGCTAACACTGAAAGTAATGTAATCTCTCTTTTTTTTTGTCCCCAGTAAGTAATCTGGCTGCAGCATTCTGGACTGAAATGTTCATGATGCACACACAGAGCAAGTCTCTCTAGCAATGCTGCCAGAATATGTGCGGTATATGGTTTGGCCTTTTCTCACTAAGGCCTAGTCCACACGTAGCCGGGGGTTTTCAAAAACGAATATCCGCCCCTGTAAAAACTTGCATCCACACCACCTCGTTTTTTTTTTTTTTTTTTTAAAAAGGAAATTTATTTTTTTATTT
>VUQR01011956.1:14976-35687 GCA_015108515.1 Hemichromis elongatus
ACAAGCAATATGAAGTCATTTTGAATTAGTAATAAAATCAAAGGAAATATTATTTTGGCTACGGAAACCACCAGCATGAGCTGCTGAATTACACTCTGGGTATTTACGCCATGATAAAAGCTCAAAATTAGACGCTAATCGTTCGCTACATCCTCCCCGTCCCTGAAGAGGCCTGTCAAGCTTTGCATTCCTGCACATGCTGAAGTTAAAGGGCTGTGGCTGTAGTGCTACTCAGCATTAAGAGTTTAGAGAAAGGACGAGATATGAGTGCCATCTACACCTGGGCAAATAACAGCAGTAGAGAGCATACTCAACGGGAGATACGGTGAGATGTGATGATATGAATTCATCTCGACTCGTCAACTAATCTGATTGTTTTTCTTCTGTTTAAAAGAGTCGTTAATTAGTCAGGAACATCCCCCAGGTAGCAGCTTTATGGAATGTGGGTGAATTGCCACTCCAGGATCACCAGTCAGTCAAACAGACCAAAATCATTCCAACCATGTGTTATGAACCTGCAGTCTCATTGCTTTAGAAATGGTTGCTTTAAAGACAGGGGCCAAGTCTGCATCCACTTGCAGTCAGTTGCCATTTTTCAAAGAAAATTGGTCCTTCAAAAAGACGAAAACAAGGCAGTAAGAATCGGTCTGCTGCCAGTTTACGACCAGAATGCAACCAGTTGCCAACCAATCGAGACAAGTCCACTATTGCAACGATGCACATTGCAGACGAGTTGCACTCATCAGAGCAGACCGACTCCTAAATGTTTTAGGGTTTTATTTAGCATAGTTAATGGAGATAATATTTGTTTATGTGATCTGTTCGTTGTCATTTAGATAAACTGACACCGCTGAAGCCACTTCTGAGTTTGAGTGTTGCATCTTTTAATCGTGAATCCAAAGCTTGACAGGCACAGCAGCAGTCAATAAGGTGGGGCAGGGGTGAGCGAGCAGTCAATATTCGCCCCATTTATTACCCATAACCCGATTTCTCACAACATTAAACTGCCTTATTGCACACATTCATATGGATATGAACACTGTAGGGGGTAAAAGCAATGCTGGTGGTGAACACCGATGCTCCAAGGTAACAGCAAATGTCGGGGGTCGACAGCCGCTGTACTGTCTGTGAATATATTTGTGTGTGTGCGTGTCACAGGCAGAGAGTAGGTTTGAGCCCCCCCCCCTCTGTTTCTGCTGTTACGCTATATGCAGTGGTTTCCCTTTAATAAGAGTCAGCTGCCTACACACACCTCTGCGAAGAGAGGTGAAATTAGCAAACAAACACAGGAGGGCATTCAGTTGCAATCTCAAGTTTGCCTCTCAGCACACACACACACACACACACACATTTCAATGGAGATGAAGGCCTGAGAGGCATCAGGTTGAAACCCCTTCTTCTATTGGCCCGCACACACACATACACGGTAAACTTCAAACAGTCTTTGGAGCATCTTCAGGAGTGCATCCTTAAGTAACATTTCCAGCTGCTTTCATTTCTCTTAGAGTAAAATCTGTCTATGAAAACCAAATTGAAGGAAAAAAGAAAATCCCTCCCCCATGTGTTTTGTCAAAAAAAAAAAAGAGAGAGAATCAAATAATACTAGAGCATGTGGGTGACAGGAGTAGCAGGTGTTGAATTTAAAAAATAAATGTGTACAGAGAAGATTTTGAAACAAAAATCTGTAAATAGAAAGTGTAAATAAATCGTATATATATGACATAACGCTATACGTATGTGCCTGTTTTTCCCTCGAGCGTGCGCACGTGAGCAGAGAAATCGACTTGCTTTGTCTCAATATCGCACCTCTGCTGCCTCCTTGTAGCAACACATCTGCGGTGTGGGTAATCTGTCTCCTGGCGCGCCCGGAATGAACCTTCTCGCTGTGATGAAAACGCAGAAATGATGCAGATGCTTTAAATCAAAGCCGCCGCTGCTCTTTCTTACATGTGTGTAATGAGCATGCTAGTGCATTAGCCAGTGCCACGAGAAGGCCGTGGCTAACAGCTTCGTTAATGTGCAGCATGTAATCGTACTGGTTGCCTACACACACACACACATATACACTGCTTGTGTGGAGGAAATGGCAGCAGCAGCTCAGTTAATGAGACTTTTTCCCATCTCTGTGTGTTTTTCAAGAGAAAGAAAGCAGCAGACACGCAAAACAACAGCCAGACTGCATTTAGTTGCAAACAGGAGTGCATACCTGTGTGTGCGTGTGTGTGTTAGTGTGCGTGTGTGGGGAGCAGCCCACAGTAGAAGCTCCCTCTTGCTCTCGTTAGGTTGACTGATGTTCACACAGGCAGCCAATTATGGAGTGCCGGTCACCGAGGACTTCAGTCACTTCATGGGAAATTAAAAATACATTAAAACCAACAATGGTCGCAGGAAGGCGCCCGGTCGTGCGCTCGCGCACACATTAGGGCAATAAGAGAGTGAACGGCGGGAGGAGGAGTGCCAGCAAAGAGCCAGCTGGAGCGCTCTTTCTCTGTAGCTAAAGAGATGTAGCGCAATTATTAGCATTATCAACTTTACCTTGAGCTTTCTTCCCCCAACCCCCCACCCCCTTGCGGGTGTTTTCCTTCTCACATATTGTGACTGCTTTTTCTTTCCTTTTCTTTTTTATTTGTACAGTATGTCACTATTATTATATCAGCATTTGCTGTTTTACCTCCCGTTTAACTCCCTCCACCAAATTTTTAGTACTGTAAAGCAGTATTTACCTGCATGAGTCCTTTTCATCACTGGCTCACGCTGGCAAATGTTCCAGCACTCTGGGATCACTAAGGCAGAAATGTCAAGACTCCGGTGTTATTATTTTATTTTATTTATTTTTTGAGCCGTGTCTAAAAATCTACTTCCTGATTCAATGTTTTTGAAGAGTGGATCAGAGCAGCAATGGCATTACAGTCCCGCTATAGCATAGCATAAAGACACAGATTGAGGATGACTCCGGAGAGGATTGTAGAAGCACTGTGGAGGCACAAGGCATCTGTGATGTAAATCAGTTTCAGTCTAAAGGGAAGGAACCAAATATGTCAGGCTGTTTAGTAACTAACCTAGAAACAATAAAAAAAACCAACCGTAAAAAACAGCCATAACAAAGTCATCAACAGTAAGTCAGTAATGTGTTTATTGCTATTCTATAGGATTATCAACCTTTTCTTTCTTCAGTCATAGATGCTGCAAGCTTTAAGTAGAAATGATCTCTCCAGTGAGAAGCAAAAGTACATTGTATTGCCAAAAGTATTCACTCACAGAGCGGGGTCAGCAGATGCCGAGGAGCATGGGACGCAGAGGTCACCAACTTTCTGCAATCGATCAACACAGACCTCCAAACTTCACACGGTCTTCAGATCAGCTCAAGAAGAGAGCATAGAGAGCTTCATGGGTGGGTTTCCATGGCCAAGCGGCTGTATCCAAGCCTTGCATCACCAAGCACACTGCACAGTGTTGGATACAGTGGTGTAAAGCACACCACCACAGGACGATAGAGCGGTAGAGACGTGGTAAATCACATTTCTCCATCTGGCAGTCTGATGGACGAGTCTGGGTTTGGCGGTTACCAGGAGAACAGTACTTATCAACTGCATTGTCTGACACTGCCAAATGTAAAGTGTGGTGAAGGGTTGTTTTTAAGAAACGGGGCTTGGTTCTGTAGTTTATGTGAAGGGAACTCCCAATGTGTAGACATCCCAAGAGATTTTGGACAACTTCATGCTCCCGACATTGTGAAAACAGTTTGGTCCCTTCCTGTTCCAGCAAGGTCCGTAAAGACGTCGATGAGCAAGGTGTGGAAGGAGGCCAGGCCTGACCTCAAAAATCTGCTTCTGGATGAATGGTCAAAACTTGCCGTAAGCACTCCTAAACCTTGAGGAAAGCTTTCCTGGAAGAGGTGATGTTGTTATAATTGCATAGAGTGGGCTGACACATTATAAAACTGTATGGATTAATAATTGGATGTCACTATGTTATATGTGTGTGACAGATGAGCGAATACTTATGAATAGATGGAAATCTCTTGCAAAAGCCTATTGTAAGTGCAGTTATCTTTTCTAAGTCCAAATAAAATCTCACATCATTTTTCAGTGGGGAGTATCATAAGGTCAAGGAGGGTCTTTTGTTTTTTTTCCCCCCACTGAACTACTGTACAGTGCTTCATTTCACACCGTTGGTCGTCGTTGTCATCCCCGTGATAGACCTAACAACAAAGATTTCCCCTTTTCTTCATAATTTTTTGATTTCTCAACCAGATGAGAAGGTAAATCAAACACCTGCCCACCGTCTCTGATACGGCTTGAATTAAGACACACAGCAGGCCGAGCTAATCTTACCTGAAACGATTATCACAGTCCCTGTGGAGGTGTTGTGCTTCTTGTCGGCAAGTTTTTGTTTTGTTTTGTTTCTTTTAATAATGACTCTGACGAGTTTGGTGTTTGATCTGCACTTTACCCTTGTGTGGAAAATGTGGAAGTCGAGTAGAGAGTCAACCCTTTGTCGCCACTTAAAAGAGACTGAGCTTTTCTTGCGATTGTTTGAGTACAAGTAAAGAAGTCACCACAAGGGGGAAAGTAAGACCTATACGAAGTGGATTTGCTACACTTTACCACTTTAAGATATCAGCTGATTCTAATCAGCTCGTGTAATAGTAGAAGTAGGGGATTTATTGACCACTGGCAGAAAAAGTGCTCCACTTTAAAGGTGTGGCACAACTGTGTTCTTCAGAGATTATATTTGAAGGCTATTAAAGGAATGCACTTTGCTTGAATTTCTGCAACAAAGAGCTGATCTGTCCTTTAATTTTTATTTTTTTTAAAGTCATATTTTCTCAGTGGCTGATAATGTTAATGAGGAAGCTTAATGAACTTCATGTCATCTATTTTACCTTTGCAGCTTTTTAGGTAGAGGAATAGTAATAATCAGCCTCGTACAATAAGAGCGTGACTTGGAACTTCAGGAGACTTTTTACGGGATATGTTTGCAAGGTAGGAAAACTAAACTCCACAAATGACCTCCGACTGCTTACTCATCACATCAAGCTAAAGTTCAGCCTATTAGATTTGCTGCGCGTCTACTCATCACCGCTGACAGCATCGTGGCAACTGTGATCAGCATGATTTTAAACATGTGTCACTCTGAATCCATCTTCAGACCATCTCCACGCTACTGCTGTACTCACGCACATTATCACGGCATGAAAAAAAACATAATCCCACCACTGATTTTGCCCAGTAGCCTATTTATCACATGTAACACGCACTGCACTGGCTCATTTCATCATATGGAAACATATGGAGGTTCGAATGTTTTTGGTTTTCTCATTTTTCCCAGTTTTTCCACCACAGTGGATTTTAAATCTAACAATCAATACTCAGTGCAATCAAATTAATTTATATAGCACTAAATCACAACAAGGTGCTTTATATTAAAAGGTAAAATGCAAACAATAATATAGAAAAATCCCTAACATAGAGATGACCCCCTATGAGCAAACCCTTTATAACAGTGGGAAGATAAAACTCCCTTTTAAGAGGAAGAAAGGGAAATAACTGTTCCTGCTATTAGCTAGCTATTCCAGCTATTATATATCATAGAAGCTGGTGTCTAATTTAGAAATAGTATTTCCTAAAGTATACCGTCGACATCACTCAGAGCACTATGCCCAGCCGGATAACACAAGGACAAACTATCAGAGCAGCCCAGCTACAGAAGTAAATGACGTTATTATTACAGAGAGAATCTGCCATGTTTAAGTGTTAGTTGAGGGCAGTAGCCTGTAGCTACTGTCTTTGGCTGCCTGTGTCAAAATCTGCAGTGCACACATTATTTTTTTGCAGAACTGATATGTTACTTTTTTATCTCTGACTGACGCTGACCATACTAATATAAAGGGTTGCTTTGTAGTGTTCAATGTGATGCCTTTAATATCTCGGAGAAGTGTGCTGCAAACAAAGCCGTGAATGAAAGTAGCCAAAATAAGAATCTTAAAGTCCAACTGCTTTTGTCCCCCCCAAAACACTTCTACCAGTTTTTCACCAACCTTTTCGAGTCACGGCACATATTTCACATTAGAAAAATCACACGACACCTCTATCAAACAAAAATGTCAGAAAAAGCATACTGATAATGTCCTCCTGCTCACCAGGTATAGTGGAACTAGTTCGGTTTGTCCCCTTTTGTGCTTTCATCTGATCACTACTCATGCTAGGGCCATGGGGGCAGCAGCCTAACCAGAGAAGCCCAGACCTCCCTCTCCCTAGCCACCTCTTCTAGCTTGTCCGGGGGAACACCAAGGTTTTCCCAGGCGAGCTGAGAAATGTAATCTCTCCAGGGTGTCATGGGTCTGCCCCTGGGCCTCCTCCCACTGGGACATGCCCAGAACACCTCACCCTGGAGGCATCCTTGTCAGATGCCCAAACCACCTCAACTGGCTCCTTATGATGTGGAGGAGCTGCGGCTCTATTCTGATCCCCCTCCCAGATGGCTGAACTATTCACCTTATCTTTAAGGGAGAGGCCAGCCACCCTTCGGAAGAAGCTCATTTCCGCTGATTGTATCCGCGATCTCGTTCTTTCGGTCACTACCTACAGCTTGTGACTATAGGTGGGGAAGGGACGCAGATCGACCGGTTGAGCTCTCCCTTCAACCCAACAGACCGGTGCAGCGTCCGCATCACTGCAGCCGCAGCACACATCCATCTGTTGATCTCCAGCTCCCTTTTCCCATCGCTCGTGAACAAGACCCTGATACTTAAATTCCTCCACTTGGGGCAGGAACTCGTCCCAGACCCAGAGTGGGCACTCTACCCTTTTTCAGCTGAGAACCATGACCTCAGATGTGGAGGTGCGGATTCTCATTCCCGCTGCTTCAAACTAGGCTGTGAACCGTTCCAGTGCAAGCTGGAGGCCACCACCCGATGAAGCAGATCCACATCATCTGCGAAAAGCAGAAATAAGATTTTGACGCCACCTAAGTGAAAGCCCTCCACCACTTTCCTGCTCCTAGAAATCCTGTCCATTAAAGTTATGAACAGAATCGGTGACAAATGGCAACCCTGGCGGAGCCCATCACCGACCAGGAACAAGTCCGAATTTTTGACAGCTATGTGGACCAAGTTCTTTCAATGTTTGTATAGGGATCGAATGGCCTGTAGCAATGGGCCAGACACCCCATACTCCCACAGCACCTCCCACAGGACACCCCAAGGGAGACGGTTGAATGCCTTCTCCAAGTCCACAAAACACATGTAGACTGGTTGGGCAAACTCCAATGCGCCCTTAAGTATCCTCGAGAGGATAAACAGCTGGTCCAGTGTTCCGTAACCAGGACGAAAACCGCATTGTTTCTCCTATATCACAACTGTCAATTTAAAGCACTTTAATAGGTAAAAACCTTATGATAATGCAGAGAACAATCAGACAACCCACTATGAGCAAACATTTGGCAAGAGTGGAAAGGAAAAACTCCCTTTTAGTGGGAAGAAACCTCTGGCAGAACCAGGTTCAAGGACAGGCAACCATCTGCTGCAAACAATTAAGGTTGGGGGTGAGGAGACAGGACAGATACAGAGAAGGGGAATAAATAAATGGTCTGTATTTATATAGCGCTTTTACCAGTCCCCTAAGGACCCCAAGGCGCTTTACATTACAGTCATCCACTCCACTGGTGGAGGCAAGCTACAGTTGTAGCCATTGGTCCCTCTGGCCAACACCAGTAGGCATTAGGGACACAACGACCAGGACAGAGAGCTGGGGGATCAAACTGGCAACCTTCCGGTTACAAGAAGAGCATCCCAACCCCCTGAACCACAGTCGCCCCAAATAAATGGGTAAAAAGTATAAACAGTTCAAAAGGTCACAAATAACAAAGAGTTCAGCTTAGAGTATAAAAGTAAAAGTTTAAATTGTTTGCTTGAATCAGAAGATAGTGATTGAAACAAAAAAATCTTATTTAGTCTGGTTTTCTAAGAAAAAGGAAGAAATTATAGAGGTCAATAACATTCATTACCTGTTTTAGTGAGAAATGAGCAGAAGTCTTCAATTTTGCTCAAGCAGCTTTTTGCAGTGAAGTCCTCCCTCGGGTTAAGCTACCCAGATTTACACCTAAAGTAAAAGTTGTTCTCATCCCTTCAATGCTGTGGTGGCAGTTTTTTTTTTTTTTTTCCAGGTGATTGGGTGAGAGCAGAAAACTGCAGCACTTCGGGTCCATATCACTTTATAAACTTTAATACAAACGTCCTCATTCCTGTACATTGGAGCGAATGTGTGTGTGTGTATATATATCTGTGATTTTGAATGTGGGTCTCAGTGTGTGCATATGGAAGCACTCGCGTCCTCTATCATGGTTAGGCCACCAAGCTGCAGTGTTAGCTAAAATAGCAGCCGACCCCTCTGGCCTAAGCCTAAGTGACTCTGCAGCGATAAAGACAGAACCGTTAGCAATGACACACTGAGGATATGTAATTAACTAGTGTGTGCATGTGTGTGTGTGCGTGCACTACAGTTACTCCTGCTTTTCATTTGGCAGCTTAACCAATTCAATCCTGCCAACTGGACGGTAGATTCGTTCACACACTAATGGGAAATACTCTTATTGGCTTTCTTTGAATTAGTTTAAGGCTAAACTGGTGAAGTTCAATTCATTCTCTTAACCTTATCGCTGCGCTGCTGCACTAAAGATACCTGGGGCTAAACACTGTATGTGCACATCTGTATACATGTCAGTGTTGGAGCAAGTGTTTGATTACATGCGTGTGCGTGTTTGAAGGAGACAAAGATCTTTCTCGGTCTGATCCAGTTTGATTTGTCATTTCTGCTGTGAAACGACACTTTACAGAGTGCCGTGCTGCATTGCCTTTAGCACAACAAAACCTCATACTGCGACGCCGTTCCACCTGGCACGTTGCCATAGTGTGTGTTTAAGTGTGAAAGGTGATTACGTACTTTGTCACTTTAAAGAATACGGCCTGTCTTTTTTTGTAACGATGCCACTTGGCTGTGAGGGTAGGTTGTTACATGTGTTTGGTGATACAGATAATGCAGAAAACCCAACATTGGTTATCTTCAAGTAAGTTTGATCGTCTTCATAATACAGTGGGTGGTGGTAGTGACCACACTCAAAGGTCAGTCTGAGGTTGTGTGATAAAGGACAAATGTCAGTTAATAACTACTGAGTGGTTCATATATTAAAGCCCATAAGCCCACTCAGGCTTGAAACACTGCAAACGTTAGGCCAAAGTAGCCACCAGGTCAGGAGGTCTGTGTTACGTTATTTGGATCTTCACTGTGTTTAGATGGTTGGCTGCATTAGTTTTCCCATCAGCAGCACATCACAGGGGTTTTGCCTGGCCTGTGCTGACGATGAATATGTGAACAGAGGCAAGCTGAAATACAAATCCAACAACTGTCGAAGGCGAGCGTACACAGACTACTGTTTGACTGTGTATCCCTGTATTTGCGTTTGACTCTGGATGTTTCAGCAGCCAGTTTGCTTTTCTGTCAGCCCACGAGCGACAGTGAACACACTCCCCTCCCACCCCCACCTGAGCTCGCCTCTTCACCTTCTCCGCTCTTAATAGAACACTTTGAAGAAAAAAGGGACTAAAAAGAGCTACAGCACACTTATTTTTTGCACGTTGGGAGGATTCGTACAGTTTATAAACCACCTTAGCTGGATTAACTGTCACGATCCGGGGTCGTTTGACCCAGCGCTTTGAATTTTAATATAATTTGATGTTTATGTTTAAGTTCATTTAGTCATCTTAAGCTCCTAGTTTGCACAGTTATAGTTCTTTGTTCATTAGATTAGCTTTGTGTTGTCACCCCCTTTGTTTAAGTCTTCCTTGTTGCTTCGTCACGTTGAGTCTGCGTGTCTTAAACTGTCATGTTTCATGTCTGCACGTCCTATGTTGTCAAGCTTGTGTCATGTTTGTGTCCTGTTATGTTTCCTGATTCATTTTTAAGAGATCTGGTGCCCCATGTTTATTATGTTTAGGTTAACTTCCCCTTTGGCGAAACATGCATTTAGTCTGTCATTCCTCGTCCGATCGTCTGCGATCTTGCTGTGTCATGCCATGTTTCCAGCTCTATGAATCCATGCCAAGTCTTCACGTTTCAGGTTTTCATGCCAGGTTTCTATGTTCATATTCGTGTTCATGTTCCCATTCCAGGGTTTTTGTTTTTTAAGTTTAGACTTAGTTCTCCCAGTTTAGGTTATTTTTTAGTTTCACCTTTGCCTTTTGTTTTGTAATGTTTTACCCGCCTTACTAAATGGCTCACCTTCTGTGAAGTTTGAGTTTTGTTTTCGAGTGTCTGCACTTGGGTCCGCCTCCTCACTCCACACAGTCTGCATCCGCACCCTGTGACATTAACATGGACTGAAGTACTGTATGGCATAGCACTAAAGTCAGCCTGCTCCAACTATTAATAATGCTAGTATAAAAAAAAAAATCAAACAAATTTTCTTATTCTTCTTTGCAAGCTACATATGCATGTTTAATAAGTTGATGAGAAAGAATGCTGATTAAGGCACTTGTGCATTGACCTGGAAACTACGCCCAACTTTTAGTTTGATTCCACAAACTCAGCTATGTTCATTTTTTCAAAAAATTTCAAAACGTAGGTTTTCCTAAACAGCAAGAAAATATATTGGCAAATGTAAATGGCTAAAGAAAATATCAGCTTGATGGCACTGTAACTCCTGGGAAAATCACTTATGTGTCTCTTCAACTGTGCTGGACAGAGTAATAATAAAAAAGAAAGACACACAGTTAACAGCATAGCATTTACCCTTCTTCAGTCCTTCAAACTGCAGACACACAACGCCCTGGAGGCACCGAGTGCAAGCATCAGCAACAAAAGCGCTGCTGAAGGATAATAGAAAAACATGATTTTGTCACGTTGTCATCCTATCAAGAGTAAAATATGACATTTTATAAGTGAAAGAAATTGTGTTTGGCTCATTGTAAGTCAGAAGGAAATGTAAGAGGTTTTTTAAGTATAACAGCTAATCTTTTTTAAGTAAATAGGCTGTTATGAATCACTTTGAAAAAAACCTGTATAATGCATCAAATGAGAATTCACAAACAATTTCATAATGTGATGGGATCGCTTATGGTTATAAAAGTTCAGATCATTATTACTCAAACCTTTAGTAATAACCTCAAGTTTTGGCTAGCTATTTGGCTGTCTGGCTGAAAACTCCTATTTTTATGAACTCTAGTTCTGTGCACAAAGGAGAAAAATGGATGTACAATCTGCCGTTTACTCTACCAGCAACAGATACCACATACACACAGAAATTAGCTGGTGGAAAGTGAACAGAGAGATTTAATTTTAGGAGTTTTTAGAAACCAGAAGGAGAGCTAACAAGTAAATGATGGGATTTTCAAATCATTATACCTAATAAATTATTGCTGCCCTGTAACTGATACATTTGAGCGTCTGTTTGTGGACTAGAACGTGTTTCTGCTGCCCTCAGGGAACAAATATAATCAAGCATATTTTTAACATGATGTGTCTAAAAAGAGAAAAAGGGTAAAATAACCTGTCTGATTTCAATGTTTTTGGTTTGTACAATCAGCAGCATGGCTGCATTTAGTCACCCTTCCCATTAAAATAAAATACAAATGACATGGTTTGTTGACTACCTCTGAATTCTCTTAGACTCTTTAGGAAAAAGTAAATGAATTTCCCCCATTTTCTATTAAAAACATAACAGATGTAAAAAGCTTTAACCATCAGGCCTATATTAGAGTGGGTCACAATTACTCACTAAGCCGCTGTGTTCCGGAGAGCCAAAATACACACAATGACCTGGCCTAAAATGACACTACTTAGTCCCATTATCTCCCCTTCATCCTCTCCCGCCTCTCTCATGGATCAGTGATTCACAGAGACTTTTCGAGGGCTTGTTACTCAAGCTGCCTTGTTAGCAGCTTTGATTAATCTTCATTTGAATTTCAGAAGAGGGCTAAACTGCTGCATTTCATGGAGGTGGTGAATTTAGGGATTGGTGGTGATTTCAAGATTGTTCAGCCCAATGTGATGGAGGGATAATATTAGACTGTGTTCGAAGTAGAGGGAGGAGACTGCTGGAGCTGACATTAACAAAATATTTTTAAACATGCTGGTTATTCTCCATCCTCTTCCTCCTCATCTGCTGAACTGAAGCCAAGGCTCTAACACATGTAAATTTGCATAAACATACTTATTTATTCCTAAAATTGTCATAATTACTTGCTGTCAGTAGATAAGCCATGTGACCCTCCCCTCAAAAAACAAGCCAGCTAAACAACAGTAGTTAGTTATACTCTAACTTTATGCTAGCTAATATTAGCTTACAATGTCCTAAAATTCTAAAGATTTCTTTAAGAAAAACAAAAAACAGTTTGATTATATTCTCACATTGTGTGAGAGTTTATTTGCTAAGAGTGAAAGTCTAACAATGCCAGTGAAACTTTCTTTATAGTTGGTTCTAACGCTAGCTAACAGCAGCTATCAGTAGCAAAAACAGCAGAGCAGAAAATGTTTTTTAGCCCTCTCCAAAGTAAACAGATGTGGACCCCTACATTGACAGCTGAGGTAAACAGCGCACTGACAGTATACACTCACTACAGATGGACAGTGCCCAGAGTTGTTTGTCCTAAAGTGGTCACCATAGCTAGGATTATGCAGTTAGTAGTAAGATTTCACATACTTTACCTTTAAGGACTCATAAATGGTATTTAAGTGGTGCTACAAAAAACATAAAGGAAAGCCATTACAAAGTAAGTTTCTCCTTTTCTTCTGTTTTTGCTAACAGTGAGGAAATACAGAAACGTCTCAGGCTCACTGAGAAAATTCAGAATGTATCTAAGAATTTAGAGGCCCAAAAGGAGGCTTGGTGAGAAAAAAAAAAAAAAAAAATCAGCCAGCCTGTAATTGCCTTCCACATGCATACCACTCAGCTAATATGTATTTTTAATTTGTTTCACCCCAGTTATTCCTTTGGAGTACAGGAATGCTCTGCGGCACTGTCTCATTTGAATTGAAAATGACAAAATTATATTTCTCATTTCAAAAAATATTATTTGTGTGGTTTATTTCAGAAAGGAACACTGCTGAATATTTAACAAAAAAAAAAAAAACAACCCTCACTTGTCAATGCAGGATTAAACCTTGAGAAAAAGGGAAATCTTTCCTCCTGTGTGTTTACAGATGTATCACTAGAAATGTGAATAGACTGGAATAGGGTGCATTAATTTCAAAGTAAAAAGCCAAACTAATTTGGATTTAGAAGGAGGCGGCAATGTCAAAATAAATCCTTTGTGATACCTTGTTGGTACTGTACACCTCATCTGGCTTATTACAATGGAGCGCGCTTCAGTCAGAAAAATCAGGCATCAGAGGATAAAACCTCGAGATTTGCTGTGAACGTGAGGCACCCGCTTGATTGCTGTGTAGTGCAATAATTTGGCAAACTGCTGAGCTAATTGAAGAGATGCATCTACCTTGACACTTGATTTCTCAACAGCTTGCATGTATTTATAGTCTGTCAGCTGCTCATTGTGTGTCTGTGTTAATCACTCCTTGGCAATATTGTCCACCAATTTATTCCAGACAATCTCGACAATATGCCGTCCTGCTGTCCATCAGAATAAACTGTAATCATTGATCACACAGCAGCTTTATCTAGCGTCACCATTAGGTGGTAACTTCAATTTTACGAACCAATCAAACACTTAAAAAGCTAAAAACTTTAGACTGATATCATTGCTTGTGCCTCTATAATTATTTCTTTTTCAGCACTTATCAGTTTTTTTCTTGGCATGTTGTATGTCTTCTGCTTGGCTCTATGTGCTACTTTTAAAAAAAGAGGATCAACTTTGGCTATTGCCTGTGATTCGCTCAAGAATTTGCCATTGGTGTAGTGGTAGAATCAGTCTGCGGGCCATATTTTTCTCAGCAAGAGACTGGATTATCGCCACTATTCTTTTCAGTGCTTCGCACCAACTCTTTCTCTGTGTCTCATTGTGCCATTGCCTGGCTATTTCAAGGCAAACCTCAATTTTTTTTTCATAGGCTCATTCTTTAAAAGCTTCAAAACCTGAGTGGCTGTCTTAACAATCATTACAGACCTTAACACATAAGCTTAAAGCCCTGTGAAAACAATTTAGAGTAAAAAGCAAAATGGACTGTTTTCTTTTCGTGGAGTGGAAAAGCTGACTTTTACTTATCATCTCACCATTGACTTATGATAACGTGTGTGTTCTTTTTCAGGAAAATATAATCCCTCTTGACATGAAAAGGTCCTCTAGTGACTAAATCAGTCCTCACAGAGAAAGCAGTGAATGAGGATGATGGTCCTGTGCAACAGTTGAGTCATGCGAGGTTGATGTGTAGTTAGGGGCAGCTGTGTCTATTGTCAGAAGGCTTAAGGATTTTCTAAATAAAGTAGAGAAGAGGTGAATGGAGAGGCTGGAGTTACTTTAAATACTTCATTAATATTAATATATTAATATTTTTTATAGCTCATAGAAAATGACCTCATTTCATACACTGTCAAAATCAGCACAGAATCATTAAGATTGACTGGAAGATATTCACATTTATATCTGTTTGTATTTATAAATTGGGCAACAAATATTTGCAAACCTTTGCCTCAGACTGATGCAGTCACAACAGATTGGCAGACTATAACTGTTCAGCCAGGCATTCTCCCAATGAGTTAGCTGTGCAATCAAAGGTCGTCGCCCAGAGGATGCTGCACCTAGAGTCCTAGAGAAAATTTCAACCCAGATGAAGGCCTTAGGTCTGAAGAAAGCAAAAAAGATATTCTGTGGACAAACTGAACCAATTCCGCTATGCCTGGTGCATGGGGGAAAAAAGATCAATATGCTTTTGTGACATTTTTGTTTGGTGGTGTTACGTGTGATTTCGCAAATGTAAAATATGTGCCATGGCTTCAAAAGGTTGGTTCGGTTTGTTAACACGTTAGCATGCTAACATACTTACAAAGATGATGAGCATTGTCAACATTTCAGTAGCTTTACAGTGTTAAACAACCTATTTCTTAGCAGTTGTCTTGTTACACACCTCTGCCCTTGACCGCTCTTCTCCTTTGCTGCTGCCTTAATGCACACCACACATCCATCAGCCGTAGGTATGTTGACCCTGACATTTCCTCTTTTCCACATGTTCTCTATATGCCAGATGCAGCTCCCACTCAACAATTAACATGCAGCTGCTTTAAGGCAGCTGAGTATGTACTGTTTTTAAAGAACGAGCTTAGTTAGCTGTGACCAAGGAGCTCTAATTCAACAGTGTACTTTTATGTTTCAGTGAGGATGTATGGCGCTTTGTAAATGAAATGCAATGAGAAATTTATAGACTGAATAGATTCGTTTATCAAGTGTAAAAGCCTTCTGTTTGAATACTGTCATGTCTGGCTAATTAGAGAGAACAAATGTGTTTTCCTTGTTTCTCCTCCAGCTTCTCTACTTGGAGAACCCACTTTTTAAATGAAACCCATGCCGAGTTTGTGAGGTTATATCTTGCTCCCACATGCCTGTCAGTGGAGACTGTTGGACTCAGCTGGTGAAGTTATGTATGATGTATGATTCACCTGTAAAAGCGCATCTGATAACAGAGACGGAAAGAACTGAAGCACATGTACCAGCACATGCACGTGTCCTGCTTTGTGCTTGTCGCACAAACACAAACATTACATAACCAATGTACACACTTTACATTGTCTATCACCTGTAGGGAGTGTAGAGTGTGGCTGCTATATTACGACTTCTATAGGAACCTGGATTATATTCTTAGCATCCTTGTTCTTTGTTCACAGTTGCAGTTCAGCGTTACCTGCTCTCGACGTGCTATAGCAGCTTTACAAGAGTGATACAAATCCCTTAGCAACCTCAATGACTACCATCAAACTACTGGATACCCATGCGTGAAGCAGCCATGTGAAGATAGTGGAAGGTTTGTCATGGCTATGCTTTGAGTGACTGTGGAACAATTATTTGTTCATATTTGGATGTTTTGCAGTAACTAGCTTACACAGATTTGAGATATGACTCAGTCCCATTAAAACTATCAACTATACTATTGACAAACACACTGTTATTGCAGTACTGTAAGTTGAAGTTAATTAATCCATAAGCAGTCCATGCATTTATAATGTTTAGGCTAACTGTAGTTACTCTTCATGAAGTTTTTTGAGTTACTCTCTGAAAAGCCTCCAGTCGTCTCAAAACACTGGAATAATAGTGCTTAGCTAATATGGCAGAAATGTGATGAGTGTCTGTAACATTCAGGGTAGAATGTCACAGAAATAACTAGTCTAGTTTTATCATCAGGCTTAAAACTTTCCTTTTTGATGAAGCATGTAGTTGGGACTGAGAACCCCAAAACAACCTTTAGTCATGTACCTGTAATACTCATTATGCACTCTGTACCTGTCCTCTACTCTATGCTGTTTAACCTCCATAGATTTATGCCACTGCTGTAAGCCAGTAACTTTGTGTCCTCTCACTTTCATGCTATTTACCTTGCCGTCAGGGTTCCTGTATCGAATGATGTTGATTCTACATTTTAAACCTCGACCACAAGCTTTCAGGACAAACCCGTGTCACCTGGAGCACCTACCTGTTGCCATCTTCTCTAAGATGCAATTTATTTTCTGTCACGGCTTCACCTGAACCACCGCTCAGGTAGCTGTGATGTCTCACTGGAGGGAATCACCCTTGTGTTTTGAGGACACCTTTATTTTACTGGAAGTCATTCTGGACACTATGATGTCCCTGACAATAGCACATTTTACATTTCACTGGAAGAGGGAAAAAAAAACATGTTCTTGTGCTGGTCTTCAGTCAAAATGCTCGTGAGAAAACACAGAAAATATAGGAATTGTATTAACTGTGAAATAAAACAGTCAATTTTCAAGATCTACAATATCAGCTCTATTTGAACTTTTGACCTCTACTCTGACCTTGGATTTAACCTTCAAGTCAAAGGAAATCTGCAGGGCTGCAATATAACAATAAAATAGAATTTAATTGAAGTTGCACCGCTGAAATGCAAATAATCCTTGCATGTCTTCTACAAGTGTCTAACATCTTATATCATGTTTGAATTCAACACATCAAGATCAAAAAGAAATGACGCATTTTGTTTTTTTATCTCCAAAGTAAGTAACTTCTGAAAACTGCAAAATTAAAAACTGCAAAAAAAAATCTACAAAAATGTAATTTCTGAAAAAGCAATAAGACATTTTATCACCCATTCCCAGCGTGTAAACCACCTGCATTTTGATAAGAAACATCTTGTAGTCCATTGTGTTTTAGATAGCCAATTTTTCTAAATTATTCATCCAATTTTGATTAAATTGGCTTTGTATAAATTGGACTTGTATCAAATATTTATTGAAATGGTCAGTTTAATCTTGTAGTCCATTGTGTATAGAAGCAGGGAGGTGTAGATGTAGGGTTAATTCTCAGCTTATCATTCAGGGAAAGAAAAAAAAAAAAAGCCCAAATAAGAGACGATTACAAGATGCAAATTATATTTAGTAATTAATAAAAGTAGTAGAAGGCATAGGAATCCCAAACTTGAAGTATTAATAAAACACTTTAAAAGAATTGTTCATTCAACAAAGACAGAGGACAACTGACCTTGAAAAAGTAAAGCTATGCTTGAATTTAGTGGTATTAAACCTGCCTAACATTTACAACAAATGTAACTCTGCTGTAATGAATAGCAGTATTTCCACTGCTACAGACCCATGCTCAATGATGGATTTTACTAACAACCTTAACACCATTATACTGGACTTGAATAGCAAATATTGCCAATATTTTAAGTCATTTACCATGTTCTAATCCTCAAATCTACAATAATGCCTAAGAGGATTTAGTGCGACTAAATGCAGTACTACCATCACTCTAGCCAAGATCCAGTCAAGGCCTATTATTTGGAACATTTTCCGCAGGTACCGAACACATGAATGTGTGAGAGAACACTAAAAATCCTCAAGTGCATTCTTCAAATAGCAACACAAACAAAACCACTGGTTAAGTCGTCACTAGTTTGATTGAAGCGTTTTCCTTTGAAATGTCAAAACTGTTGCTCTTGAATGACAAAAAAAAAAAAAAAAAGATTTTTATATTTTTAACTAAGTGTTACAAATGTCTGAATGTCAGCTGGTTTACTCTGATGTGATCTCTGGGTAGTCTACAGAGGTATTTCTCTATGTCAGGGCCCTGGAGGAGGGAAAAGGTTAAAACAGGGCAGGAGTAGGCAAATGCTAAACAGGACTGACATTTGAGTGATTTTTTTCCCAATGTTTGTTAGGCCTGTTAGAGTCTATATGAAGTTAATATGATGCTCTATGATTTCATGTGAAAAGGGGATATTTAGCAATTCTGGATAAAACAAACAAAGAAAAAACACGCACCTCTTTCAGATACTGCTGGGCTAGCCGACCAATATAGAAATATGGCAGACCCAAGTGGCAAGGCGTGCATCTAGTCTGGGGAAAAAAGGATTTAATACAACCTGAAATGCAAATAGAAGAAAATTATTACCACAAATACTGGTGAGGGGAAAAACAGGACTAATGTTGCCAAACAATTAGAAAGAAACTGAAATAAGACCTAAGAGCAGTTGGGCATCATTGACCCAGATTATTCAAACCGGGTACTGTGTTGTTTTTTTTTATGGCAGCTTTGCACAGTGTCAGAATAATTTAACCACCTTTATGAATGATCTCCTGGAAAGGTTTTCAGTATACTGGTAGAATTTCTCGTCTCTTTCACTCACTGGAGACAATTTATTTGTTTGTGCCAAGGTAAGTGATACATATACTGTTTGCCCAGAACAACTCAACCAACTAAAAAAAAACAAACTTAAACTGAAGAAATGCAAAGACTTCAGACTTAAAAATAGTAAAGAACTTCTTAACACTTCCTAAGTGGAGTCACAAAAATCATCAAATGATGAGTTGAAATGGGCTCTCATTGGGCTGGCCAAAGGAAGAAAGACAGAGATGTGCTGCAGAGAAAAAGTTTATCAGGGTTAGATGCCTCAGTAATCGCTAATTAACAGCATCTCAGATTAGAGCCCACATCAATGCTTCCCAGAGTTCAAGTAGCAGACACATCTCAACATCAATTGTTGGGAGGAGACCGCTTATATCAGACCTTCACGATCAAACTGATGCAAAGAAACTGCTGCTGAAGGAGACTAAGATGAAAAAGTAAGCTGCTTGCACCAAGAAACAGAGATAATGGACATCAGACCAGTGGACCTCTGGCCTTTCATCTCATGAATCACAAGATTTTTTTCTTCAGGATTTGCTGTATTTAGGTGAGATTCAAAGAACGGCAATGGATGCAGAATAGAATAGAATAAACCTTTATTATCCCACGAATGAGAAATTGCGTTGCTACAGAGCTCTTACAGTAAGGGAAATAAATATAGAGGGAAGGCACAAGTGGTCCTATATACATAAGTAGCCTAAGTTTGAATATATATGTATATGTAATATGGTTGCTTAATTTTAGCTGTGATGGGTGGAAGAGGAGGTAGGATGCTTTGCTTATATGACTTTTTGTTATTTATTTGCTTCAAAACAACGCTTAACCAGCATGGGTGCCATCATGCAATAGTAGGGCAAGCCTACATTTTCAATTTTATCGATATAGCACCAAATCACAACAACAGTCGTCTCAAAGAGGTTTATATTGTAACGTGAAGACCCAACAATAACAGAGGAAAAACCCCAACAGTCAAACACCCCCTATGGACAGGTATCTGCTAGACCTCACCTCTGCTAGTTTGAAACCTTATTTAGTTTGAACTGGACCTGTCCGTCAGGTTTCTGGTGTTAGAGCATTTTTAATGGAATGATCTGACAAACAATATTGATTTCTGTAATGTAGCTTGCTAGCATTAGCTGATAACTTAGAATTTGACCGAATTCTGGCTTTAAAAAAAACAGATGTTGAGGTCATGATGGTTATGTCAATCTTTTATATACATTTCACAGGTCAGCCAAGATTAAGCTGTAGGAGACTCTACAGCAGGGGAGGGGAACTCCAGATCTCGAGGGCCGGTGTCCTGCAGGTTTTAGATATGACCCTGGGTCAGCACACCTGAATCACATGATTAGTTCATTACCAGGCCTCTGGAGAACTTTCAAGACATGGGCCCCGTCTCAATATGCGTACTTGTGTGTACTTGCGTTCTCGTGTACTCGTGATACGTCATCAGTCGGAGACCAAGTACTGTTCCAATTCAAAGTACGCATCAAGCCGAGACCGCGAAAAATTCCCGGATGTGTTCTCGCTCCGCCCGTTTTATCGAGCATGCATCGGTGGTGACTTGTGCGGACTTGGTACAGCTAAATATCCCAGAATGCATTTCGTCCAAAACTCAAACACGGCAATGGCGGAGGAGTGCAGCTAAAAACTGTTAAATATTACTCGTATTACTCTTTCTGGGTCACAAAATACACTTTTAAGTTATTTTCAGGCGAGAATGTAGCGGTGTAAACTTCAAATATCTGCTCGGTTTATCAAGATATCACATATTTACAAAAATGCTTTTACGGTTTCGGAGGCGCCTGTTCCCCACCAGCTCGATAGCAAACTGGGAGGTAAAGGATTACCAGAGCCCGGCGAGAGCAGCGGACTCTCACTATGAAGCTACTGTTGCTACAGGCGTCAT
>VUQR01011957.1:9789-36888 GCA_015108515.1 Hemichromis elongatus
ACATTGAGAATTTGATTCAGATTTAGTAACTGCTCCTTACGACACAGTTCTAGTTCTTGAGGATCAAAATGAAGTCATCATTAGCAGACTCCTCGTGAGTGTATGACACAGGGTTGAATTGCATGTATTTTGCAGATAACGCTGATTAGCTGCATCCACAAAGTCTGTTCTACATCAATTTTATTGTGTTTTACACCTGCCATAGTTCATGTGTGCTGGACCTTTAAGACTTTCAGAACACAGGTGGCCTACAATTCAGTACACTGCTTAAACGGTTCCTCCTGTGTTGGACGCAGTGGTGGTAACCATCTGACCTCAGCACCTCGTGCTTGTGGTTAAGCCACTTTTTATGAAATAAGTTCATGCGATGATGCACATGTGTGCTGCTGTGTGACTAGTGTGGTTTGTAGGTTGGGTAATGTCAGATTGTCATCTTGAACTGTCTTGTACAATGTAATGCAGTTTGCTAATCTGGTTGTTGCACAATAATGTTTAGTGAAAACTGGTTACTTCTTTTCAAATACTTTACTTTTGTAGCAAAAGAACAGGACACAACTTTTTTTTTCTTTGCATTCAGTGAAAGCAAACTAGCATGTGCTGGTATAATAACATACCTTTTGATTATTTTTTTCTCATCATACATGTATTTGCATCTCTTCATCCCAGAAGTCAAGTAGAGAAGTTAATTGTGTTATGTTGTTTTACCCCCAACTTTTCCAACTGCACTGCATTCGCTTTGCATTTTGCAAAATAGCACAGTACTTAATGAATGCTAATGCTTTTGTTTCACCCCTCCCTCTGTAGATCACCACTCGGAGATGATGGAGGTGGACAGGGATGTGGAGATTCCCCAGAGTAAAGCCATGGTCTTGAGGGGCCACGAGTCGGAGGTTTTTATCTGTGCCTGGAACCCAGTGAACGACCTCCTCGCCTCTGGGTCAGTATTACAGTTTTCTGATGGAACTGTGGGATTGTTATGGGCGAGGACTGGTGTTTCTTTGAAACATTCACATTATCATCTTTTCACCTTGTAATTCAAATAACCAAATTGATTTAGTTTACTAGTATTTTCTTTTTTATATCAGTGGGAACTTAATTATTTTTACCCACAATTCACTTTTGATGGCTTATTATATAAAGTCCAGATCTGTAAAACATAGTTGATCATTTCTAAATGTGTGATTATTAAATAAATTTTCTTGGTTTAGAAAAATAATTGCTTGTATTGAATAGTCAGTGTGCTTTAATCTCAGCTAAATGAATGTTTGTCAGTTAGGGTAGACTTTTCCTGGACATTTCCTAGTGCACTTCAGTGTAATCACACAGAGGAATCTCTTTAATGATGGGTGTAGTATGCATTCAAGAACAAAACATGCTGCAAATGTGACACATTTTTCCAGAAACAATGAAACCAACACAGCAGATTTATTGACAGGTATTGATTAAACCCTCACTGACAGATAAACTGGCGTCATATTTGGTGTTAACCACAATGTTAAATTCTTCTCTATTTGCTTCAAGTGTCAAACTCTGTGCACTTAATTGCAATTTTATAGTGAGTCTATCTATAGCAGGTGGCTTTTTTATGGCTTTAAAACCAGGCAGATAAGAGTAAGGTTTGTTTCCATGTACCTGTTAGGTGACTGGGTCGTACATTAAATGCTGTATTTGCTCTACTCTTATTTAATTACTCAGACCAAAGTTTGTTTATCTCTTAGTCAGACAAACCCACTCATAAATCAGCTCTCTCCTGCGGTTACATCAGACATAAACTTCTCCACTCCTACGCTCCACTGCTTGTCAACATGGCTCAAGGAAAATGCCTGAATTTTTCAGCAGTTGAACAAGATGATAAAGAAGAATCATGCATGCAATCCAACAGGATGAACAAACATATCGTGAACTAAAACAGGCTAAAAATAACGATCATCTGAATGAAAGCTCTGTTCAGCAGGAATCAAAAGCTGTGACGTGGCCAAATGGAGCAAATAACATTTTAAACCTTTTTTCCAAATTAAACCGTCAAGTCTCAATTTATAATAGTAGCCAGTCAGAGGTAAGTTTTCAGCTGGCTGCTTGCTGTGTATTCAACAGTCTTGCTCCTCAGTATGTGCATGCGTCTTAAAATAAAATGGAGAAAAAGGGCGAATTACATCTGGAACAATCCTGTAATATAGTAGGGGCTGCGTAAAGGGCCAAGTATCCACATAAACCAACGTGAATGAGTTTTGTGCTTGTAAAATCTCTTTCTCCTTTTTCTTCAACAGATGATGTGAAAAGTTTTGATAGGGATTTAAAAAGATTTTGGATTTGATGATTTGGGTTCAGGTTCGATAAAATGCCTTTAAACCCCAACCCTACTCAGGAGCAGTGATGGTCAGTTTTATAACCTTATCAGTACCGATTTTAGAAGTCAAAGTCATGTGGGTGTGCCTAACGCAAGGTTTTTTTGACTCCTTCAGATCCGGGGACTCGACAGCACGGATCTGGAACCTGAGCGAGAACAGCACAGGCGGATCCACCCAGCTGGTTCTGAGGCACTGCATTCGGGAAGGGGGCCAGGACGTACCCAGCAACAAAGACGTGACCTCACTAGACTGGAATGTGAGTGAAAGTATGATTGTGTGAAGTTAAACAGTGGAACACACACAACACACAACTAACACAATTATACTGAGTGCTCTGTGGGTTTGTGCGCCTGTGTGCATGCTAATAACCACATCTTTTTCAAGAGACATTCCTTCTAACTATAGCCATGCATAAGAAGGCACTCAGATGAGGGGAAAGTCCTGCACAACACTTAAAATAAGCCTCATTCACGTACTCATAAATTAGTCATAATCATTTTGAAATGACTGTCTGCACCTAATGACAGCACGCTTCTTTCTATCAGAGTGAGGGGACATTACTAGCAACAGGATCATATGATGGCTTTGCTAGGATATGGACAAAGGACGGTAAGACTCGATATCTTCTACATAGTAGTGTTTGAGGCGTTTATCCCTGATCTCTTTCCAAGTGGCATTTGGTTATTTTTTTCAGGTAACTTGGCCAGTACTTTGGGTCAGCATAAAGGACCTATATTTGCACTCAAGTGGAATAAGAAAGGAAACTTTATCCTTAGTGCTGGTGTGGATAAGGTAAGACATATTACTTTTTTCATTTTTATTATTTTTTATATTAATATGTTTTGGGGTGGACATTTTCAGGCCTTGTGGTTTGGATTCCTGGTCTGACCAAAACAAACAAATTCAACATGTTGTCTTGGGTTCAATCAGTCATTACTCAAAATATTGTCCATTTTAGAGAATCAAATTTAAAAGCAGATGATTTGTAATGATATTCTGCTATAAAGTGAAAGTTACAAATACATTTGCATAAATGATAACTTAATGAAAATTATTTTCTATAATTTTCTCTATTTTGAAAAAGAAAGCAACAGCATATTGATGCCACGCACGTCATGCAGATATTTTGGGTTTGGCTCGGTATGTAACATAATCAGGTTGTTGCATCTCATAAATGTGAAGGACGGGGCTTCATCTGACATCATAAAGCTGTTTGTCCAGTCCAAATTATGACGACATGGCACAACATTGCCACCTAGTGTACAGAAGTATATTGAAACTGTGTCATCGCTACATGCCTATGATTGACCATGGCGGGCATATAAGGGGTTGTGTTTGTGATGTAGTAGTGTAGTTTTGTATTATCTCTGCTTGTGCACATTATTCAGCTACAAAATGTGATCTCAAACGTTTTGAAAAGATGGCAAGATATTTAAAAAAATGTAATATTCATAGTAATGTTTTTGTTTGTTTTTTTTTTAAATGACATTAGTTCATCATAAATAACATCTCTATTTTCACACAGACAACAATTATTTGGGATGCACACACGGGAGAGGCGAAGCAACAATTTCCTTTCCACTCAGGTGAGTGACAGGAGTCAGCTGGATTGTTCACATGACGTTTCCTGGAGTGTTTCTGTTTTTAGGCATACGCTACCTTTAGTTGAACTGCAGTGAGACCACAGTGAGAAGACCTTCTCTTATTTCTGTCTAGTTTTTTCTGGATATCGTGACTGATCTTTGATGGTGTTATATTCGAGCTTGTATGTCTTTACACACAAGTTATCATTTCAGTATGACTCTGACCGACTGCTCCTTTGAATGAATAGACAAAGCATTTTTATTTAATTTTGTTTTAAAGCCACATGTTGATCTAATGTTCGTGTCTAATGTGGCAGGAAGCAATCTGCCGTGATTTGTTCTTTGTGATCTTCTTTGTAAACTTACAGCTTAAGGCTGATGCAGCTGCATCTTTAACTCTCCACAGCACCCGCTCTAGATGTCGACTGGCAAAGCAATAACACGTTTGCCTCATGTAGCACAGACATGTGCATCCATGTGTGTAAGCTGGGCCAGGACAGACCTGTGAAGACCTTCCAGGGACACACGGTGAGAATAGAACACTCTAGTGTTAACACTCCATCTAACAAGTAGGAAAACCGCTCTGCTGATCAAATGCACTGTGCTAGACCAGTGGCGTGCAGTGACTTTTACAGAGAGACAGAGACGATAGTCACACAGAGACACAAACAGAAACATCTTCCTTCATTATTTAACGAGATAAACTGGATCAGATTAAAAACAATTATGCTGCCTGTCTACACTCCTTCCTGGCTGATGACTTGTAAAATATTACTTGGACAGTTAAATAAATATCTCCTATAACAAGATATTTACTATTAGGTGAAAATGAAAAGCGTTGGATGAAGTTTTCAAACCAATCCTTTTAGTTAGAGAAGCAATGAAACACTGTATAATTGCAAAATTGTGCATAAAGTATCAAAAAAGTGAGTAAAAGTAATTGTTCAACAGAGAAATGTAAATATTGCTGCTGCGTGGATAAAAATGTTTTTAAAAATATGCAGAATGAAAAGAATGAAGGTGGAGTGTTGGTTCATCTTATGTTCAGTTGTCACAGCTTTCCTTGCTAATGTACTTACGGTACGGCTATTACCCATTTTTCATTCTCCATCGTCTCTACATCACACGTGTTGGCCACAGTGATTAACAAGAGGCAACTCGCTGAATCTTGTTTACTTGCTAATACTAGCTGTGCTTCCACACAAAGCCCAGAATTGAAACGGATTTAAGAGCAGCTAAAGCAGACCCGGGTCCTCATGGCCTGCACACTGGTCTAAATTAGTTGGCAATAGCTGACTGCAGCCACAAGATGGCAGTAAAGTGAAGGATGAATTCAAACTAGCCAGGATACTTTGTGACAGCTGCCTGAGATGAAAGGAGAGACATCGGTTTACATTAGTTCAGTTTAATAATGTTTATTTTTAGGTTTGACTATTTTTAGATGGAACATTATTGTGTTAGCTAATGTCAGAGTGGCACTCCCCGCTTTGGTTTGTGATAAAAGTTATATTGCTTATAAAGTGCATTCAGTCAATGGTAAGAAATCTGCCATTATCATACCATTATCTTTTATTACCATTATCATTTGTCTCTGTCATAAGCTAAAGAGCCCGATAGGCCTCTTTTTTCTTTTTCCTGCTGGTCATCACTAATTTATTTAATAGAAAAATAGAGTATGGACTATGCAGGTCAGCACGATTGTTCTGCAAGTTGTTAAGGCAAAGAGTCTGTTTTGTTTTTTTACCCTTCTCACTGGAGTAAATGAAACCATAACCTTGGGAAAGATTTGTTAAAAGTCTTGATTTGAAAGAGTTTTTAGTTTGATGAAAACCCAGAACCTCTGCGTGTTATCCTTGTGTGTATTATCTGTGGCCGTGTGCACCAGCCAGACTTTTTGTTCACACTGACGTCTTTCTCACCCTAGAATGAAGTGAACGCCATAAAGTGGGATCCTACTGGCAGCTTGCTGGCCTCCTGCTCCGATGACATGACCCTAAAGGTCAGTTGAATCAACAAAGACCTAATGGAAAAGACCAAGCTGGGCCTTCATAGGGACCCTGTATATTTTTGAAGTGTCTTGAGTGGACATTACCAGTCAAATGAATAGCTTTTAAATGTTGCCTTCATTTTCTCTGACATAGATCTGGAGTATGAAGCAGGATTCGTGTGTCCATGACCTCCAGGCCCACAGTAAAGAAATCTACACCATCAAGTGGAGCCCCACAGGCCCTGGGACCAACAATCCCAACGCCAGCCTCATGCTGGCCAGGTAAGAACATAAAGAAATGCCTTCCTTGTTTTTCATCTTTCTTCTCTCTATGTCATGTGTCAAAGGGTATTTCTATCTATTTATTTATGTAAATAAAGAAATTAATTGTAGTTTTTTCTACTTATAGTTTTACACAATTTGTATACTTATGTTCTGATCAGCGGCCCACATCTATCAGTGACTTCAGGATGTTCCCTATTTAATATACATTAAATGTGGCCTGTGCTCGACACTGATAAAAAATGAACGATTTTCAATTCACCTCAGCAAGCCCATTGTTGTATCCCGATAAAGAGATGTCAGTAGGTCAAGAAAATATTGGTGCAGGGTCATGGTCAAATTTTTATGTTATTTAAACTTTTAACATTTCTTTTGTATTCATTTTTGCTACAAAGCTCTTTTTCTTCATTCTGTGGTTAAAAAGCAGCCCTTTTCTTTACAGCGGGGGGATTTTGCCTCACAGAGTTTCTGCTTAGTTCCTCTTGAGCCAACATGACAAAACAAAAAGCTTTTGGTCAACAAGACATTTAAAATGTCCTTATTCTTATGTCATGGTCATATCTAAACAACACATTTTGGCATAGAAACCAGAAAGAAGATTCCTGTTGGTGGAAAACCTTTAGTCACGTATGTAAACAGATTGTTTATAGTAAATGGCCGTTTTAATGCTAGAGGTTTTCAGTTAAACGTAACTATGACATGAGAGTTGAATGCTTTTTTGTTTGTTTTTTAAACAAAGTGCCCTGGAATTACTTGATTTTTGAGATTTCATGTATCCCTTTAAGAGAACACTCCAGATAAAAATGTTTGCTTGCAAGTTGGACGTGACTCTTTGCTCAGGATTTGCACATGGTTCACCACACAATGCAAATGAGCGTTGGCTAAGGGCTTACCGGCATTATTACTTCTTTGTATTTTCTCTGAGTTCAGAGTTCATTAACTGCAAAATGTTTAAAGAATCACAGTAAATGATCAAAACTTACAATGGAAACCAAAGTAAGTTTTGTCACCTCTGATTGGATTTTTACATTTTATTTAGTGACAGCTTTTTTTTAAATCGACATTGTAATATTGAACTGGGAGGTAGTTGATGATGTGTCGTTTGAGACAAGTGCAGCATTCTTTCATTGATATGTGACGTACACAGCGTTTCAGTTTTAAGTAGCAGTCGTGTCCATGACACAGGGTATTTTATATCTGGGACATAGCTCCTGACACATGACCCTTTGCATCCCTCTCTCTTTCCCCTCTCTCTGCAGTGCATCGTTTGACTCAACAGTGCGTCTGTGGGACGTGGAGCGGGGCGTGTGCATCCACACACTGACCCGCCACCAGGAGCCCGTCTACAGCGTGGCCTTCAGCCCAGATGGCAGGCACCTGGCCAGCGGTTCCTTTGACAAGTGTGTCCACATCTGGAACACTCAGGTCTGTGATGATGCGTTCGAATTAAAAGCTGACCTGGTAATAAAAGCTGGAAATAGATATTCTAGAGATGTCGCCTGATATTGATGAA
Organism: Hemichromis elongatus; assembly: GCA_015108515.1. NCBI lineage: Eukaryota > Metazoa > Chordata > Actinopteri > Cichliformes > Cichlidae > Hemichromis > Hemichromis elongatus. The sequence goes on from VUQR01011957.1 coordinate 17,503, forward strand.
TTTGTGTGTGTCTCTCCAGACGGGTGCTTTAGTCCACAGCTACCGAGGGACAGGAGGGATCTTTGAAGTGTGCTGGAACGCCACAGGGGACAAAGTAGGAGCCAGCGCGTCTGATGGATCGGTGAGTTTTGCTGCCTGAGAGCTTCGTGAATCTCAGTGTCATTTACCCACATGTGCTCTGTCCTGTGTGTACAACTTTCACACCACCTTCTGGACCAAGTTGACCTGATAAAATGGGCTGGGGTTCTACTACAAGTATGTTTGCTGCTAGTACTTGGTCATTTCTCTCAGAAATGTTCACAAGCAAAATTGACTGTTTGATTGTAGTCATGACCCGAGTGGATTATTCTGTGAGCTGTCATCCAACAGCCTCTTGTAAATGGTGAATTTTCTCCATATTTGTTGGATTTGGCAGCGGTTTTGGCAGCCATGAAAGGAGCACTTCCATCTAAAGGCTTCATCTAAAATGGTCTATCAGGGAAAGATTTATGGTTATTGTGGCATCCGTCTACAATCTACAGATGCTTCTTAACCAGACTCTAAAAGGTTTTTATCTGCATTTGAATGAAATTGCACAAGTCCCATGAGCAGTTACAAGGAAGCACAGAGTTGCAGACACACTTTCTTGTGAATTGATTGAAAAGGCTGGAGTACATCTACCGTTGAATTATCTAATGGCATTATAGGCTGATATTGATAGCATCCCTTCAATGACATAATCAGGATTGATAATTGGCCTTAGAAAGCTGGCTTTTAAATGAGCTCAAAGCTGTGCTAATGTTGTGTAGCTGTTGTGTATGAAGCAAAGCTCTGTTAGTAGTGCACCTGTTACCCAGGCACGCTTAGCATTTCACCATAAATGTTGTTCTCTTAGGTCTCACTTTGCAAACACTATGCCTCTGCATTATGAGGTATATATCTCTTGCAAACTGATACATCAGAGGGAATGGAAACATTTACTAGTAAGCAGCTACGTGCCAAACAGTAGGACGGAATGAGGAAGAGTGCAGATATGTTTCCTGTTTTTTGGGGCACAAAACAAAAAAAGGAAAGGAAATTCAAACTGTTTGAATTTTCGTTATTAAGTAGCCTGCTGGTAATTTGAAGTGCTCAACTTATGCATATGCTCATAACAGCACAAATTTATACTGCTCTAGCAAGGGACTGTATAGCATGTTTATAACATGGCATCCCAGACTGGACCTTTCTAAATGGAGTTTGTGTCCTTCATATGTGCGTATCTTGGCCTAGGACACTCCCGAGAAAGACATAAAAATTGTTCCTTTTCTGTTTTGCAGTTAAATTAACAAGATCAAAGTACATATACATATCTGAATTCGGTTTATGTTCATATGAGCTTGAGCCAACAACACAGGTGTTGTCCTCCTGACATTTAACATTAAGTCTGTAACATGTTGCCACCGTTGTGGTAATGCTGAAGTTAGCTTCTGGTATGTGTGTTATTATGTTGGTTGCATCCTGTTTCCAGACTTGTCCAACCTGTTCAAATGACAGTTTTAAAAAGCCACTAAATGATCTCCATCAATGCAATTGTAGACCAGCTGACAGCGGTGTTTTAAACTAATATTATACTCCTGCCCTCGTAAACATTAGTGCAGGTATTTTTCAGCCAAAAATAGCAAAAAGATTACACAAACTGCTGAGCAGCTATTCCTGTCACTGTCAAACTTTATTTCTAAGCTGAAACAATTTGCCATATTTCTATGAAACACAATTTCCACACACGACTTAAAATGTGTGGAAATCTGTCACCACAAACCGATTTAAAGTCAGACAAAAGCAACGTGGGCGAGTAAAGCAAGACGTCTCTAGAGCGTGCAGGGTACCTGAGATGTTTGTGACGCGTGTACTTTGTTGAAACAGGTTGCAGTGCTGCTGGTTTTTATCACTTTGTTTGATCATGTGCTAAGGTTGGCCGATTGGATGAATTTAACAACTATCGACAATAGGCCGAGCCTTTCGCTGATCGGTTTTATGAGAGTGATTTATTCATTTATTTGCCCATGAGTAAGTTTGCTAATAATGTTGAAGCTAAGAGAAGCATAACATAAAGAAAGAAAGGCCTATGTGGGGAAGGAAACAAAGAGAAACTGGCTTCTTTTTTTCACTATATCTGTGTTTATCCGGCTTCCACGCTCGACCAAACAACAAATACAAAATCCCTCCCATCAAAATGTATAAATTCTAAACACACAAATCAGCTCGTGCATGATTACATTGCTCCGCCCATCAAAAAGTCACCTGCGCGAACATATTGCCCATCGCCGATTATTGGACTAATGCTTGTCGGCTGGAAAACGTTTACATATCGCTCAACCTTATCGTGCGCGCATATGTTTGAACTTTTTTGCAAAAAGCATCAGTCTTTAACGGACTTCAGAATCAGAAAGACTTTATTTATCCCCAAGGGGCAATTGAGAAATGGCATTAAAGATGATTTTGTTGAAGAGTTGTTTGTGCTGTGTGTAAATAAGACTTAAGTGCTACGGGGGTTTTCAAATTGAGGAATAGGGCTGGGTAGGGGTGGGCGGAAATGATACAAATTTGGCCAACGGTAGAGATTTTGACTATACCGCTCTACCGCGATAGCACATGTTGATGGTGTCATCAAGCTGCGCGTGTTTCGGTTGAAAGCATCGTATCATCTGCAAGTTATGCCATGCGACAATAATAGCAAAGACACAAAGTACGTTTTGGACTATCGGAAAAGCCAAAAACTGCTTCCTCCCGTTCTGTACCATTGATTCATTACTGTTGAATTCTTTGGCAGCTGTTGGCAGCTGCATCCTGCCATGTGATTGCATTTGTTCCTAACCATCAGGAACCCTCACGGGTTAACTTTTATTGAGTGGGGAAAAAAGTTAGCGTTCATCCTCCAGCTTCACTGTTTATGTTATGCTAACATAGCTGTGTCGCTAGCGATCACGTAGCACATCGTTATATACCAGCTAGCCAAACTTCAGTAACCCGACAAACGTCACTGCTGTTTATTTTACTTTCTTCATTTATGTTGGAAGTGATAGCAGAGCTGTATGTCTTATTTTTTTTTAGAAATCTTTCAGTCAGAACATGGTATTTTAGGTGGAAACTAGTGAGCTAACTTTTAACTCCATTGAATTTAATCAATTCTGTTTTCATGGATGCCTGGATGTTAAACTCAGTTGTTACACCTGGTAAAGCAGCAACACTGATCATTTTATTAAAGATTAAAGAATTTAGACATTTACTCTCAGTGATGCCGCAGTGTTTGTTTGACTTTGGGACCTGAAGCCAATGGAGTTTTGGACCCAGATTTCTCTGCGAGGCTCCTGACTACGGTAGCCATAATGCTCCAACAATCCATCAAACAGTGCAGCTTTGTAGCTTACCAAAGTTGTACTAAAACATTTATTGACAGATTATTAAGCGCCGTGTACCACAAAAGATTGGTTTGCGGTCATTAAGCACAACCAGAATTCATACATAAGGTGCACTGTCGATTTTTGAGGAAATTGAAGGAATTTAAGTTTGCCTTATAATGCATAAAATACAGTATACAGAAGAAAATAATATATCGCGATATATATCGTTACCGTACATGCTTCAAATTATACCGCAATATGGATTTTAGGACATAGGGCTGGGCCATGTTATACTTTTCACGGTAATATCGGTAAGTGTTAGGCAATGAGAAGAAAATTAAATGTCGTGATAGAATGTGGGTAAAACACGCATGCGCAGTGCCTTTGTTTTTATATGCACATGGCGGAAAAAGCATGGCAGCGACAGAGAATGAGAAGGGCAAAAGCAGATCGTTGAATGAAGCAGATAAACGAAAATTGGTTTGTAAAAATGATGCAACTTCAGTGATGTGGAACTGGTTTCGTTTTCGTCTGTCACATACTCACCGAAGCACATTTTTTTAGAACATGCAAGCGGGCCGTTGTGGTGAAAGGAGGAAACACCACAAATCTATTTCATCATTTGAAGCAGAAACACGGAGTAGAACAGAGCTGTTAAAGCACGTGAAGAGAGGCGTCTGCTTCAACTAGCGCGGTGGTGATTCTGTAGATTTCAGATACAGACCATCTCAGCTTTAACCCTCCTTTTCTCCCTCGTCTCGCCGTCTCCTCGCCAAGCTCTCTGTTTTTACACATGCTCTGAATTAAGGATTCTGACTTGCTGAGTAGCTTCACGTGGAATGAGTTACTGTCATTGGTCTGTTTGCTTACATACATTGATTACTATACAGACAGAGGAAAAATTATTGCAGGTTAAAATAACCTTACAGTCTGAATTTGGACTGTTGGTGACCTAAACTATATGATTATTATGCTGAAATGCCCACTAGTGTTCTTCACACACTGGAGTGTGTTCAGTTTCCACTGTATCACATTTTTATTGTGGTTTCCTGGCTTGCTGCACAGTTGTCTAAACATACCATAGGGTAAGTATAGCCCTCTGGTCTTTTTGGGTTCTGATGGGAAAATGTTTGTACACCTTGTACACACTTCTGACTATGGCAGAAACCCGTGGCACACTGATGATGTTTTGTCCAACCACATATGCCTTCCTGTTTGACAGGTATGCGTACTAGACCTGAGAAAATGACACTCATCAGGGGGAGCCATGGACCGACTACGAATGTGTACATAGCCAAAATGACTGTCCCTGCCTGTCCGCCACACTGCTGTAGTCCCACAGATGCCATGGCCTGCCGTTACAGCCAACTGGAATACACCCTCCATCAGACCGTAGCCCCAAGGATCACACCATGACAACAAACAGATTATATGCAAATGCATCAGATATGCCAGGTCTGTATGGACATTAGTCTTTACTCCTCAGACCTGCAGGGGTTAAACATTTCTTTGTTATCACACAGTATAAATGTGTCACCACAAACAAACCAAAACACCAGGATTCCTCTTTATTTCCTCTTTTTGTCCTTTGTATCTGACTTGTAAAAAGTTTTGTTCTCTGGTGTGTGCATATTGCATATGTCAGCAATTAGTGTCCTGTGGACATTGTTGTGTTGAGTTTGGACTTTATTGATCTCTGTAAATTACATGTGAGATGGGAGAGAAGAGAGAGGAGATGGGAGATGTTTTGTTTATTTTTAAAAGAAAAAAAAAGTGTTTGTCTTTTAAAAAGTAGATGTTCAAAGTCGTTCATTGGGAGATAAATTCATTTACTGCAGGTCAAAAATGCAGATGTATAGTTTTGTCAACTCTTATTTTTATCCAGTAGGTTTGTTTCATTTTTTGCCATTTTAAAAAAAACAAAACGACAAACTAAATATGAAGCAGTTAATCAAAGGTTAAACTGTCCTTTGTTTGCAACCTTGATCCTCAGAAATGGTTTTCAGGTAATCACAGTTTATCAGGTTATGTTGGTGCCCTGAAGAATTCAAAATCTCCTGGCTGTAAGATGATCTGTGTAGCTTTTAACACGGATGACATCAATGCTGTTAAAGAGCGGTCAGCTTCAGGTTCACGTCTTTGAAACTCACCTTGTCCTTGATCTGGTCACACAGCAATAACTTGGTGAGAGAGATGGGAAAACCAGCCCATGACTTCATCGGATTTGTAGAATTAATAGTCCTAATTGTGCTTGTTAATGGCTTGTAAGTATCTATTGTTTTTCATAATGCGGCTTCGTTGGTCTAATTGCTTCTTGTTACCAGAAACAATTAGACCAAGATCATCTGGAGTATTGTTTTCTGCTGTTGTAAGGTAGTAGTTGCACAGCATTCACACACACACACACACACACACACACACACACACTCTGGAGACAGGCTGTGTTCAGGCCTATGCACGGATAGACGGCGCTTTGGTGTGCAGTGTTCAGAGTTGGCATTTTGAGGCAAGTCTGTGTTGTTCAATAGCAGACTCTCAGCATATGACTTGTTGTAATATGGTATCTGCATATAATATATATAAATACATTTATGAGTATATATCTATGCTACTACAGGGGATTTTTTGTGTGTGTGTATGTCACTTCTACACTATGGGTGGATTTTAAAGTAACCTTTTCAAGACTCTTGAAATAGAGTACGTGATGTTCTTGTGCATCACTGATAGTTGTGACCATGAGAAATGGTTTTTATTTATAAAATGCCATTAAACAGTCATAGCTAAGTGAAAAAGAAAAAACAGAGTAGGCTTTTTGATTATTATTATTTTTAACCTGCACTTTAGGTTCAAATGGAGAAACGGTCTCAGGAGCATCTGATTTGAAAGTACCAGAGGATGGCTCAAATGATGTAAAACGCGTTCAGTAGGAAAAATGAGGTTAGAAGTGTCTCGTCTGAGTCGTAGGGCACTTCAACACTGAAACAAGCTAACTTCACGGCATTCCCGCTCTCATCTCATAGCCATAACAACACCTTGGGCATGATATATGCGCACACGTTGCTGGATAATTCTGAGGTTTTGTTCAACATCTTACTTGTATTTTTGTTTTTAATACTGAAGCTGAAAACTATGCTGAAGTTTGCTTTAATACTCAGACTGAATCACAAGGACACTATTTCAAACGATGTCTATGACGGTAGAATGGTATTTTATAATGGTTTGTTTTTAGACGATAAGCTTTTTACACTGCATTCAAGTGTGGTTTTTTTTTTCCTTCCAAAAGTACTAATTCTACCTTTGCTATGTTGGAGAGCCCTTGAAGGTTTTGTACTGATCAAAACTTTTGTAATTTTGATTTATTTGTAGTTATATATTCAAAGGAAAAAAAAACAATCTGGATTTAATTGTTGATGTATTATAACACAACATGTAAATACTGATTTTAAGATTTGTTGTTGGGGTTTTTTGTCCTTTCCCTTGTACTCTCTTTCTCTCTCACTCACATGGCTGCAGTCTGCAGCCTCCTGTTCAGACTGTTGTAATATCACTCAGATCTCAAGGTCTAGAATAAAATCTATTTTGATAATATCAACGTCTTTGCACCTTTGCTTGTTGTTTTCCAGTGTCTGAGTCATTTCTCTGGTTCTAATTGAGGTAATGGGTGGTGTTTGTACACCAGTAGAAGCTGCATTATTTTTATTACAGTCAGTTTTTGTAAAGAACAGTTTAATAGTTTGCTATTAAAACAAAAAAATTAAAAAATAGATGTGCATGCATCTAGTCATGTGTCTCAGATTATTAGGACAATATGAAAAAATTTATTTTTATTCCTAGTTTGGTTGAAAAAGAAACTTTCCTATACTACACTTATTAAAAACTAAAGTAAAATAAATCAAGACTTGTTTTCATTTGATTTTTAAACTGGTAAACAAGCATTTCTTTCACCAGCATGTGAGCTAACGTCAAATCTGAAAACTGTTTATGTCTGAAAGTCTGTTAAGCATGTGACGCCTAGGATTACTGGAAACCAGCGTGCGTTTCAGCATTTAGGAAATAAGTGTGGTCTTCAGAAAACTGATGCCAACATTAAGGTGTTTTCTGTGAGCAAGCTTAAATATGATTACACGTCAAGAAACTAGATTAAGATCTGAAGTTTCCTGTAGCAAACAAAAAATAGTTTCCTAGACCATCGTTGTGGCTCATGGAAATACGATATCTAGTACCTCATGGGAGTTGACTGACTAGTGGAACGGTACGAACATGGGAAACCATATGGTTGACATTTTTGGCACTGTGGGCAGGTGCAAAGTCCTGGAAAATGAGTTCTCCATAAAAAATTATTAGTTTATTTCCTATAAGTGCTCTGAAATATTGTCTTGACTTTGGACTCTATAAAACACAGCAGGCCAATCATCACCAGCTGGTCACACGGCACCCTGAATCCCCACAGATCTCCACTATGACTCCAGACTTTTACATCTGTGCGTGGTTATTCTCTACACACCAACACCACTCCTCGTAAAGCGCTCTCAATTTCCTGAGATTCCTCTCAGGGATGAGGTTTTCCCTGTGACTTGTACAGCTTTGCCTAACACAGTTTTCCCTTCCAGCCAACATCCCGTTAATATGCTTCAGCACAGCTCTCTGAGAACAGTACAACAGAGTATCACAGCCACATTAAGAGATGAGTTGGTGACACAAATTGGTCAGCGGTCTTGCAATACAACAACATCTTCTTTATTGCACGAGGGTGTAACCATCCTTTTATCTGTTTGCCAGCCTTTTCTTTTTGTACAAATACACTCTCACAAGTGTTTTCTCATCTAATCAGATGCAGCTTTCTCCACCATCTTTTCAGCATCCTCATACTTATCCCCAGAGAAATCCTTTCCTTCCTTGTTACTAAAAGTGATTCTAGCAGCCATGCAGTTTGTCTTGAAACAACAACTGTTATCCCCACATTTTTTTCTATATATTTTTTGCGATGCAGTAGTATTTCTATAAACACGGTGTAACTCTCACTTCACTTTATTTCAGCAGTTATAGGTGAAGTGAAAGTGAGGCAGTGTTCCACTTAAGGTTACTGTAAAGGAAACAACGTATATGTATGTGGTTTGTGCGAAGGCTGAACGATATCATCATCGTGGGTGTAGCTGTCATGGTAAACTTTTAACGATTTCTTTAAACTCTTATTTTTCAGGATGGAAGCAGTATATATTCTTGAAAAACAACAAATGGTCACACAAGTGTTTTGTTTTTCTCTAATGCACTCATGTTTAAAAGTGTACATTGAAGCTAAAATTTATGATTTATTTTAACGTAACAAAGCCTGTAAAGCCTGTTAGCCATTTGTGAGTGATCATTGGTGTAATTACCTAAAACAGGCACATTCTTTTTGAAAGTAACATGACATTTGATGACCCCATTCCCTTAGTGAAGGGGTTCAACGCCTCATCATTATATACCATAAAGATGTGGTTTCTGGGTTTTCCAGAGGGCAGCTGCATAGGTAGAGACCACCCCCACCAACTTCTTAAGGAAGCTTAGTCATCTTGTTTTACAAGGAGGTCTGAAACATGACAGAAACGGGCGGCTCAGTAGGGTAACTTCTTTTTCTTCAACTTTCAAGACGTAAAAAAGGAAAAAGGTTCAAAGCACTCATTGGATTGACGAATACTCAGACCAATGGAAAAGTCCAACAAACACAGTGAGCCAATTTTTAACAACACCAAGAACATCAGTTAAAACAATTATATGTAAGTACAAGTTGTTCAGATGTGTCAAGATCTGGAAAAGGACCCAAACTGTCACTCTCAGATATTCAGGAGCAATCCAGGAAGCACCAAGGCTCAAGCCTGCCATGAAGTGGAAACTCACCATGGTTTGAGAGGGTGCTAACCAAGAAACCCCTGCTTTTAAACTGACACCTTTAAGGTCAAGTGAAATTTGCGGTTGTCCACATGGACAAGCCAAATGCTGTCTGGAGAAATGTTTTATACTCAGGAGAGGCAAAAGCATAGAGTTGTTTGGCCACAATGACAAGGTATGTTTGGAAGAACAGAGGTGAGGCTTTTCAAACTTCAACCAAAACTAGCTTCAGAATGGACAAAGAAGTTTAACGTTAAGCTGATTGAATGGTCTTCCCAAAGCCCTGACATCAATCCTATTGTATATGTGTGTGAACTATCCTTAAAAGGCTAGATCCACGGCAGGAAACCAAACAATTTAAATGATTGCCTTCAAGAACCATTGAATATCAAGCCAGAAATATGCCAGAAGCCTGTTGATGGCTGCTGAAAGTGTATGGTCAAGGTGAAACTCAGCAAGGGCCATTTAACCAACCTTGAGTGAAATAGTGAAAATTGTGCATTTAATTATTGTCTTATACAGTCAGAGTACAGAATGTGCTGTACAATAATTGCATCCTGGAAACAGAACAGTTGTCTGTCACACACTGCCATGACAGACAATCCCTATGATGAGTGGACGTAAACATCTGAGCACAAGTGACGATCATAGAGTGCTCTAGCATGTTTTCTTATTTAGTAGTGATACAAAACCAAATAGCTGATGTCACAAAAAGCCTAAATTCACAGTCCTTGCTGTGCTTTTTTCTTTTACTGTTGACAAATAATAACTAAATGATTCAAAAAAAAAGAAGTAACAGTCTTGTTTTCTATTGTTTCAGATCTGCGTTTAAGCTGCTCGTTATATTTAGACTACTTAAAATATGCCACCAAGTTCCAGCATCACATATTTGTAATATCCGCTCAAATCTTGACTGACGTTCATGGGTAATAATATCTATACAGAGACACTTCTGTACTTTGCGTTAAAAAATGTGAGAGATTTTTGAAGCCATGCCACGTGATAACACAGAAACCAGCACAACCATAGATATAATCATATACGGTAACTCATAGAGGAAGCCACTACTTTTTCCAACACAACATTCTGTGTTGAGTTGCTGTACATTTTATTTTAAGGTTTGCTATACAATAAAAAAAAAAAAAGATACAGGAGAGACTGAAAATATATTTGCCAAATGTGCTAAAATAAGAAGTTCATAGGTTTTTTTCCCGTTTTTTGGTTGTTTTTTTTTTTTTGACAATTACCTGATGTTATTGGAAGAGTCATTCTTTTCACTCAGTAAAACGTCCCCTCAGGCAGGACTTTAAAAGCACTGTTACAATGGGCTGTTCAGGTGGGATTCACATTGATGTCACTTTGACATCTAGCACCAAATAAACATCTCTCATTCAGCCGAAATAAAGAGAAACTAGGGCGACTGCAGAAGTTGTAGCACTGGGTTACAGGAGTTAGTACCTGCCTATCACTGCCTGCATGTGGAAACATATCTGAAGGAAAATACTAGCATAAATATTCAAATATGAAGTTAACAGGTTTTTCATAGGAACTGTGAATTCCCATTCACTTGATTCTGTTCCCGCAGATGAATGATTGTAACCTGAACCTTTTCTAGACAGAGAGCCAATAACGCATGAAAGCTGGTATGCTTTAAGCCCCGTATACACAGACTGATAATAAAAGAAAGACTCTTGGAAATAGCTGTAAGCAACAAACAAAACTTCAGTTTCTGTTAAGCATTGTGCGAAGCTTGGAACTGATTCACCGGTGAGTCTCACGGATAACTCGCAACAGTCAAATATGAAACTAGATTAACGTTATTGTACTACATCCAGTTTACATTCAGGACATTTTGGCATGAATGCCACTTAAAACGGACCTAAAGACAGCACTGCTTGTCGCTGTCATTGGAATTTGCACGTATTCAGTTGAGCGTGTATACTGATAGAATCAGAGTTGATAGATCGTGGATAATAAACTGTCTTTACATTTTCTGTGCTTGGCATTCAAATTTTGTAGTGGTCAGTGGGGGAAAATGTTAAAATAGCTGGGGATGGGGTTTGGTGTGGACTAAACTAAAGCAGTTGTCGCTTCGGAATCATTATTAGTATTATTGCTAGGTGACTCTATGCCTGGTCGCTACAGGTGTCACTACTTTTCTTGTGGGGTGATGTGCCTCCTTTGGTTTATAAGATTAGATATCTATGCCATCGGTAAACTCCGTTTCACAATGAATGCTTTAATATGAACCGTTTCAACAAGGCACAGAAAGCACACAGACTTTTAACGGACATTTTTTAACAGACTGTGTGCTTCTATTCAGATTAGTCCTCCCCCCCGCGTCTGAGAGACAGTTTTGGTTCCTTCCAGCTACCGAGCGATTAATTAAACAGAGTTGGTGAAGCGGTCGGCAACGGTAGGGAAGTACTGTGGTGTTGACTGCATTGTGAGGTACGAACAACCACTCACATTATGATGTTGAAATATCAGGAATTTAATGCTTTAATTTCAAGATCTTAAGAATTTCTTTGGTTAAATTATTTTAGTATTTAATTATTAACCCAGAAGTAATCGCCTTAAACCTAGCTTATCGTCTTCTGTTTCTACTTGGAAGTGTTTTTTTTTTAAAAGGCGAGCGAGCGAGAAAGGATAAAACTTAAATTTGGTTGCGTGTTAGCTTTTTCACGACAAAGAGCTAACGAAAGTATTACCCCGTAGATTCATATTCACACTTCTAGACAAACAGGAAAGACAAGTGTGGCTGATGCTTTAAATAATTCACAGTGTCAGTTTTTAGGCGGTGTAAATAGGTTTTAATTATGAATGTGACTCAGCCAAGCAGTGATGCAAGATTGTTTCATCCATCGTTAGTGCGAATTGTTTCCTTGTATGTTTTGCAAAGCATTTTGCTTTGCTGGAGAGTGCTGATGTATATTCCTTGTTAGGACTTGTCTCTTGCTCTCATAGTTGGACTTTTGTCGTCATTGTTTGTGCATGGGAACAGAAATGCATGGCGTTGCTTTGGTATCACATAAAAATATGTACTGGTTTTATCGTGGACGGTATGAAATGACACTGTGCTATGTGGCTGCATTTTTAAGCCTCAGCATTGATATCTGTTGTCTTACATTATGGGTTTGTGGGGACTCATTTTCATGCTAGCTTCAAGTGCGACATAGAGGAACTGCAGAAACTTTGCCAAAAATATTCAACTTACATAAAGTATATCTATTTTTACAGAGCTCTCCTGTAGATTTCTGTTCAAAAATGGTTGCAATGTCTGTCTTGTCGCTGATAAAAGAGGGGAGGGCTTTACAGACTGGAGAGACTTCTCCACCAGAATTCATCTCCATTATGACTCCCAAGTTTAAGACCTGGATTTCCTTTTGGCCACTGAGCAACAGCGTAGACACTTGTCTGTTGTCAAAAATTAGTCAGAGGCAAAGTGGAAAGCTGGCCTTTGTGCTGACCAATCAAAAATGTACAATTCTTTTTGGAAATTGAGCGTTCTAACTCACATTTCAAAAGTCAGCATTGATGATGGGGCAGCATTGGTGCATGTGAAATGGGTAGCCTGCACACCTTTGTGCTAAACTTGACTATATTTGACTCATCGTGAAGCTATTTTTGTGGCACGAGCCCCGATTCACTGAGAAGTTGGAGTACATTGAACGAGAGTAGAGACGTCTTTTACTGTCAGAGCTCTGGCATCCGCCCTTCAACTCTTAAAGGTTTAAAGTTGCAACCATGTCAAACATACGACCAGAACATCTTTTTTTGAAACACGTTGCTAACATCCAATTTTAAAATTGGATTGTTTCATGAAGCAAACAACACAATAAATATTTTATTCACCCCGCATTTAGCAAATCCCTTTGTCTGTTTTTGTGCCTTTTTTCAGTTAAATAAGAGTTGAGTGATTCGCAAATAATTAACTTTCTGTTGCATTTTACATTGTCCAAAAATTGTTTTAAATGATTCTATTGTCCATAGTCAACTACAAATTTAGCTCTTCCTAACATAACTAATGTAATTATTAGTCTTTATACCATTAGTAATCTTTCAAATCGAACGAGTCTCTTTAAAAGTCAGTCATTTTGTCTTAAAATGGGTAAAGCACAAAGAGGGAGTTTATTACTTATACCTTGTAACTGTAAATATCCTTTTTTGTTAAATAATAGCAGTAACTTTACGGACTGATGATGCGGCAGGTAAAAGTACTTTTGGTTGGTCCTTATTTCTGCAGGGCCTGCCACAGCTGTTGAAGCTGCATGTTTGATTTGGCAAATGTTTGCTGGATCGCCTTCCTGAAGCAACCTTCCCAATAAATCTAGGCGTGGAACTGGAGTACAAACTTCACAGGGAAAACATATGGGGAAAGCTAACCACTGAAAACAGGTTTTCAGCAATCATTTAAAACCGGTAACACAATCAGCCGACCTGATCGACTCAAGCCAAATGCACAATCAAATGCGTCCGGATACACTTTTCAGTCAGACAGAGGGGAGAGCAGGGTTTTAACCCAGCTGAGATGTGCTCCTGTGCAGTTCTCCAAACTTGTGACTGCACGTTGCTAAAAGTGGATGATGTAAGAAACTTCTGAATGTTGATTGGTTAAAAAGTGGTTTGGGCAGTTGAAGAATGATGTGATGGTGTTGACAAAGGCAAGGTCTTTATTTTTGCAGTAGCTCTTGTGCTAAATGGGTAGCTGACGTCTGACTTTTACCACGTCACCAAAACAGTGGGCGGGTCGGGAGCATTGGCCTGGAGATATTCAGTGCTTTCAGGTTTCCAGCAGACTGTCCATGAGGTGCACAAAGTTTTGTTTAAGGGTCTCTGACGATGGTTTAAGTCATTACTGCTGATATGAACAACTGTTGCTGGGGTTCTGTGGCGGGTTTTCAACAGCTGCAGAGCGGTCAGAGTAATATCCTTCACACCACAGGCACTCGGATAGCAGAAGTTATGGCCGCCACGCACCACGTCTCGGAGCATAGTGGTGCCAAAATCGACCACTGTGAGTAAATGGGGCCTTTAAAGTAGCTAACGGTAACATTTGTTGAAATGGGAGCTTTCATTGTTCTGAGTTGTGAATATTAACTATTTAAGCTGCTGCTGAGAGGAGGGGCCATATGTCTGCCTGTCTGCAGCTGTGCGGTATCAACTTGTCGGCTGTAGGCGGTGCAGACGGCACCGTTGGTATGAGTAGTGTTCCAAATGAAGATCTAATCCAATTTAGGAATTTACTGCTTTTAAGTATCAATCAGTTTATAAGTACTAAATGTCTCACTACAAAGGTGTCACACAAGAAACATGTCATGATGTGTAAAACCAACAAGTTCTCTCAAGACCTTCAGCACCGTGTTGTTGCAAAACATACTGATTGCACTGGCTACAGAGGAATTTCTAAACTAGTGAAGATTTCAGTGAGCGCTGTTGGGGCCGGCAGTAAAAGAACATCATTTCACCATAACCGGTCATCACCAGGTGCTCTCTACAAGAATCTAGACAGAGATATGCATTACTTAAAGTTGCAGAGAAGCACCTGATCGTGGTGAGTTTGTGCACACAGTTCAGGGCAATTTTATGCTAACCAGGAAGGAGTTGTATGCAAATAAACAATCAGAGGATGGGTTTACAAATGATCATGCAAATACAATGAACAGAGTGAAAGACTAAATTATTGGTTTTACTGCCAAACCACCTAGTGTTAATGTAAATAAAGTAAACTATTGACGTCTGTAACTGGTTTTAGGGCTTTCCCAAAATTAAAAACCGTCCCAGTGATCTAAGATCGTTTTGTGCCTGTTGATCAAACAAGCATGTGGACATTGTTGTGAGTGTGTGAGTGGGCAGCCAAGCCTGAGCAAAACCCTTTCTTCATACTATCCCAAAGCAGTTAGTCGTGTGCTGCGAAGAACCCGATGCATGATAGTGTAGTCTTCCACTTCTGTGACCTCCTGACAAACATTTCTGTCTAATCAGGTCATTTTGTATATTTTTAGACATTCATCCACAGCACTGGCTCTCAGGTGAAATTCAGGGCACGCCGCTTTAGGATTTGTTATTTCCTGATTTGATGGAGCTGAAGCTGCTACGTTTCATTATAAAGCTAAATATATAAAAAGGGTTGTGGTACTGAGGCTTTGGTGTGAACACGAATGCATAAAGTGGGGGCTTTTCCTTGTTGGACCTGTCAGTATGTTAACTAGGTTGCCTGTTACTGATATATGAGATTTTGCATTGACTCTCTTTTGAACATGGTCATTTCCTCGTGTTAGACAAAGGGAGCACTGATGTGTCTGTTGGCTAGTTTACAGGATACAGTGTGTTTATAGTGCATTAATCTTCAGATACTGATTGGTTCCTACAGGTTTAGTAAATCCAAAGGTGTGTGTGTACCCTGTGTGCAGAAAGTTTGCTTATGAACTTGAAAGTAATGTTTTTAAGAATAACTTAAACCTCTCATCACACCCTGTTGCCTTCCTCTTGCTGTCCTTCCTGGACTTTATCACCACCTACCTAACGCTGACTGCAGTGGAAAGAAAGGGAGGGCGGGAGAGCAGAGATGGTTCATTTAGAAACAACCAGCAGTCTACACACAGACCAAGAGGAAGAACTGAAAAACAGGAAAGAAAAATCACTTTACACATTCTTACTCAGACTGTTCCTCCCACAGGGGTTTGACTACTGAACAGAAGACCGATGTCAGCCTCTGTTGAGTCATTTGCCTCGTGTCATGTGAAGGAGAGGTAAACGTCGGGCAGCAGAATCGCACTGTTCGAACGAAAAGGGACTTCGGTGTAGCACAGGAGGCTGTCGCTGGAATCACAGTAAAACTTTCTTTTGCCGGTAAGTGCTAGAATAATCATTTCGGTTTCATTTTGCTTCTATGCTACAACACTATTCATACACGCAGAATAGATTAGGTAGAGAAACTGGTTTAAGGCTGCTTTCAGTTTACTGTATCATGAATCCTGTGGCAGAGTCATTGGTGTAGAGAAAAGTAAAAATGTTAATCCTTCAGTCAGGTTATGAGTACTACAGGCTTAGCTTAATTATGAACATACTATAGAATAGTAATATAAGATAAACTAAATGGTTTAATATTTTCATGCATGTTTAACTTGTTTTTTATTGAGACGATTGTGACAACTGCAACTTTCTCTGGGAATGTAAAGGGTGTATTATACTACTGTAAAAGTTGCATATAGTTCCTCATTTCCATTTCTCAAAAAGAGCTGTAAGGTCTGACCTCTGCAGATGCAAATAGAAATGATTTTTGTTTGTGACACTGCCAATACAGCTCGTGTTACAACAATGTCTTTGTTAGCTACGCATTGTTGCACGCCATCCTCTATCTAGGAAGGGGCAAGTCGCTCTGTAAACAGATATTTCAAACCATTAGAATAAATAAGCGACAATATTTATCCTAGTTATTTAGGCTGAAGCATGTTTTTAATTCTGTTATAATTTGGGTGAACAAAGCCTGTAAATTTATGCTGACATGTCATGCACTGTTAAACACCCTCCCTTCGGCAGGCTGGTAAAAAAGACATAAAAAAGACATCTCCTATAAAATATCTGTAAAAAAAATAAAAAGAGCGCATCACGCGGGTAGCAAAGTAATAAACCAGGTGAAATATTAAGTTTCTGTGTGTTTTGAAGCGTTTTTCATTATCAGGCAGAGAGAAACGAAAGCCACTCTGAGCCACTGACCCCATTAGGCACAGGGCACCCAGTGATGTTTAAAAAGCTCCCGGGACGCACTAGGAGTCGCATGCCCTGCGTTCATTATGACCCGACGGCAGCCCCACCCAGCACCCCCCTGGTTTTAGCCTAGGCCTTTACGGAAGCGAGTTATTCTCGTCCTGTATTGTGCTGCTGAGCTATTCTGACACCGTCCATTGTATCAGAGCGTTTTCCATGACTCTCAGCGATTTTACTGGGTCTGCACCGTAAACCCCTCCATTATGGACGAGCTTCTGTTGCAACATTTGCTGCGCTGGCTTTTGCATTCTTTTCGCCCACCCCATGACCCACAGATTCCCCCCGCTTCCCGACCCCAACACCGTCGACCACAAACGGTCTGCTCTTCAGCTAATGGCCGATTTTCAGACTTGTACATGCAGGGTTCACAGCGGGATGGTAGAAAGTATGTTTGCAAAATTTGAACTTTTTTTTTTTTAATAATATTATATTTATTGCATTTCAGTATTATATTACAAAACAAGCAGCACAAACAAAATAAATAAAATAAAAAGTAAAATAAAATAAAATGAAATAAAGACAAGACAACTGCCAGAGAAAGAGGAAGTAGAGTGAATGCAACTGACAAAAGGTTACCCCGATCACGCAGACAAAAAACAGATCAAGGTGTAAGCATAAGTTCATATGGAGTCCACCGTGAAACTAACAAGTAGACTGTACAATAATCTGGTAATGAGCTAGAAATGGGCCCCATACTCTCTCATGCTTGTGACGCTTTTCCAGTCCATCCATGCTAATATGTTCCAACTAAATCACAGATATCATCTCCCTGAGCCAGTGATTAAAGCATGGAGGTGTGGTGGATTTCCAGGACAGTAAAATAAGTTTCTTAGCAACCACCATACCCAGCTGTACAGCCGTGTCCGGTGCCAATTTCAGACTGTCTGTGGCGCATCCGAGTATAAAAAATCAAAAAATCAAATTTAGCACTCAGTTTGGCAAATAAGGCAAATTTACCTTTTAATATATAGATTGGCTATAGTCTTGATACCCTTCCTCTTCCAAACAGCGAAAGTGCCATCTAGCTGCCCGGGCGGAAAAAAAGGATTTTTACAAATTGGGGCGTGTATGGAGTCTTTGGGAAGACGGTTGACCACTTTGATCTAATTTAGTATGCGCAGTGTATTCGCCAAAACAAAGGAGTTCTGAGCTGGTATACATGATTTGGGACTTAAAAATATTAGTGAGCAAAGTGAAATGTTTCTGTCATTGGGACTTTCAAGCTGCAACCAGGAGGGAATGCTGTGTTTAGCCTCATCAGAAATGCTATGTTTCCAATAAGTGAGAGCTCTGCAATTAGCTGCCCAGTAATAGTGCTTGAAGTCTGGAAGACCGAGACCTCCTGCAGTTGATTTTTGTATGTGGGCTTTAGATATTCTATGTGTTTTAAATCCCCACACAAAGGGCAATATAATTGAATTCATTTTTTTTTGAAAAAAGAAGCACTTAAATGAATGGGCAAGTTCTGATTATAGATATAAAAACCTGGGCAAGCTGACCATTTTTATTGCATTGACTCTCCCAATCATTATTAGAGGCAATATCCTCCACGCTTCAATGTGAACTCTAAGTTTGTTGATTAACTCTGCATAATTAGCCTTAAATAATAGTTTGGGATTTCTTGTCAGGTTCAGACCCAGATAGGTAAGATAATTGTTTGTTATTCTAAAGGGTAGGGTGTCCATAAGTTCAGGAGGCAGATTGTCAACAAGGGGAATGAACTCACTCTTGCCCCAATTAATTGTATAACCAGAGATGTTACCAAATTAATTTACATAGTCCAAGAGAGCCGGAATAGAGGTTTTAGATCGCTGATACACACCAACAGATCATCAGCATATAGAACTACACGAGTCTCGGTTTTACATATAATGATGCCTTTTTCTTTTTTTTTATTAAACAGTTTTTCTTCATTATCAAGAAAAGCATAAAAACATAACAAAGCAGACAAACAAGAAAGAAAGAAAGAAAGGAAAGAAAAGAAAAAACTCCAAAGGGAATATAATAAAGTCATTATATACCTGTACAAATACACATATGGGGTAAAGAGGATAGAGAGAAAAAAAACAAAAAAAAGGGGGGGGAAAACATATTTTCACTCATTTACCCACAGATTAAAGAGAAAAAGATAAACTCCAAGAGTAAATTGTTGTCCTTCACGCTTACTTCCTATTTAACTGAGAACATCTTAATCGCAACCCCCCCCCCTCAACAGTTGGGACAAATCATTTGGCAAATAAGAAAGCAAAGGGGACCAACACATTGAGAAAGAGACCCTCATTTCCTCCTAAAATAGCAGCAGTTCTTTCGTGAGGAATAACTTTAAATAATTCTCTGTACCACAAAGTCACAGAGGGAGGTTTATCCTTAACCCAATTAATGAGAA
>VUQR01011957.1:36908-49119 GCA_015108515.1 Hemichromis elongatus
GCGAGTGATTTAATGTTACTTCTTTTGAGGGTAGGCCAAGAAGAAAATACCCGGGGTCCCTTTGAAGCAGATTGTTAAAAATATTACTTAGTTCTTGAGATATAGTTTGTTAGTAATTTCCCCATGGGGATCAATAAAGTATACATTATTATTATTATTATTATTATTATTATTATTATAGAGCTCCAAAATCTTTTAATTTATTCCCAAAAGTAGTGAAAAAAGTGCCAGTTTCTTATTGACATTTACTACAAAAATGGGAAATATGAGGTGCAATCTTATGCAAGACATTAGGAGCTATGTAAAGGCGATGTAAGATTTTATATTGGGTTTCTCGCAAGCGGTTGCAAGTAAAAGTGGAACTACCCATGTTAATGGCTCCTTTCCACTCCCCTTGGGTATATTGATTATTAAGATCTCTCTCTCCCATCTTTGAATAGCACTCAATGTGTTGCTACTGAGAGTATATAGGAGAGAATAAAAGGCTGAGATAAAATGAGTTCTGTCTTTTCGCTTAATAAGAAATGTCTCAATATCATCATATATAACTATTTCTGAAGACACTGGAATTTTAGAATGAATAAAGTTACGAACCTGGAGGAAGCCAAAAAAAGTGGTCTCTAAGAATATTAAAATTTGACTGCAATTGCTCAGAGTTCATCAGTGTGTTGTTTTGATACAAATCGCCAATTACCCTTACTCCCTTTTTGTGCCACTTATCGAACATACTGCGAGACATTCCTGGAACGAAGTCTTTGTTTCTCAGTAAAGGAGTCAAGAATGAAGTGCAATCTTCTCTACCCAACCTTTTACGCATTTCCCTCCAGACCCTTATTGTATTATAAATGATTGGGTTATTCTTAATCCCCATTTGTAATATTGTTTTTTTTTTTTGTCACAGACAGCTAAGCTCCAAAGGGAATAAGGTAAAGTGGAGCTTTACCTTAGAGCTTCTAATAATCTGATTTTTTTTTTCTTTTGCTTGGTCAGTGAGCACGCCAATGCTGTCTTTGGTCTTAAAAAGTTAGTGCAAAGTAGCCTCTGACCACTGAACACTTTTGAGTCCGGAGATGTACAAAGCGCAGGTAGCCCAGAACATTTAGCACGTTCAGCATTAAGCTGGTATCAGCGTCAAGGGTCAGAATTACTTTACAACTTCAAACTTTCTGATTCTTTCCATATTTACATAAAAAGACTAATCATAGTAATATGGTCGCATACTTTCAGGACTGTTCTATATATGTACTGCACACATTAGCATCTGACACACTGATTGCCAGCTAAGTGTGGCTTATCAGCATTAAGTGGCACCTGCCACTGGAAAATGGTAGGAGCTTATGACTGTAAGAATTGGCATATACCAAGACTGAAATATTAATTAAAGAAAATTATCAGGCAGTCTGTGTCTAAGTTTCCTAAGTGGACCGCGACTCTATTTTATTCTATTGTATATAGTGTTTTATTGTATTCTATTCCATTCTGTACAATATCTTATTCTTTCTATTGCTGTAACGAAACACATTTCCCACCTGTGGGACTGACTGTAACAATGCTAGTACCATTTATAAGGTATTGTTTCTGCGTTTTACAAAAGGTGGAGGAGAAACACAGAAGAAAAACTTACAGACATTAAATTCTAATTCAGAAATATTCAAACTGAAGTTAAAGGTTTTTTTTACTTTATAATATGTAACTTAACTTAATATGTAACAACTTAAAATCAAAGAATTTCAACCCGGAGTGAACACAGATTCAAGCTGAAATTTAAATCTTTGTACTGGAAGTATGAAATTGTGTGTATGTGTGTGTGTTTGTGTGTGTGTGTGTCCAGAACACCCTGCAGTTCATCAAACAGTGCTGGAAGATGCCAGGGCGTCCTCTCTTCCTCGTTCTCATCCGCGAGGATAACATCAAGTAATATTTACACTCTACAATAGTTCTTTTGTCGCTTTTTTTGGTCTTCCTGCTCTATGATCGCATTCTCCTTTCTCCAATCTGTTCATACATCACTCACTATCTCATCTTCTGTCTAACATCAGACTATAGCTTGCAACAAAATGTCTTGACAGAGAATTTATTTTGCTTTTTTCCCCCATAAATCATGTTTCTGTCTCTCTTCCTCCTCCCCCCTCCATTTTTCCCCCTCAGTGTGTACTATCTGTCTTTATAGCAGAAAGGTGCTACTGTGCATTTGCTTGCTGATTGGGCGATAATGTTTCTCATTTGTATCACTGTAGCCTGGCTGGTGGGCTGATTATACTGGTATTGACCGTTATCCAGAGAGCCATATGTTAAATGTGCTACAAACGTTTAAGCAGCCACGCTACAGCATCTGGAATGAGTCAGTGGGCTCTCATAGAAACAATTCAATAGGCTTTAGTTTGCTATCGATTGGGATTATTACCTGTTTAGGGGTCAACAGCATGCCAGATAAAGCACTGAGTATACTCATTTGATCTGAAGCTTCAGTTGTGCTTTTTGCATACTATCAGTGTGTTTAATACAGATATTATGTTTGGAATAAAATCAATGATACTTGTGATGAAGGGAGAGAAAGCCTGTCACAACATTTTAACTTCTGTCTCATCAGAGGAAGCCGCTTTAACCCGGTCTTGGACATGCTGGCCTCATTCAAGAAAGGCACCATCGGAGAAGTCAAAGTTCATGTTGACAGACTTCAGGTTGGTGGATCTGGTTAATTATGTTTGTGTTTGCAATGCCGATGTCAAAGATATGCTTTAATCAACACTTAAACAATCAAACTGATCAACTTAATGACCCCACCCCCATGGCCTGCAGCACCGACGCTTCCTACAGTAGTTGGATCCAGTTAGATCAAACAGATTTAATCCTGGCACCTCTCATTGCAAAGCCAGCGTGATGTCTGTCTGTGCCCATTAGAGAATATAGCAGGTAACTGTCTGGTGAATTCACAGTGGGGCCAGTGGGTATCGTGTGCTCTGCATCCTGCACACACTAATCAGGTAGCTTGCTCAGCTAAACCAAACGGAGTCTTTCCATTTGAAACCTGGAATGGACTGTGTCCAGCTGAGGCTCTGTGAACAATGACCAGGAATGGTTTTCCAACATGACCTGGATTTTATGTGTGAAACGGCTAAAGCAATGTGATAGCAAGTTTCGTTGACACTGAGATACTAGATGCCATGTAGTTTAATTTAATTGCTTCAACTGCATTTTGTAGTTATTCAAAATAATTCTTGTGAAAATATGAAATATAACAAAAATAGACAGCACCAGTAGCACAACATAAACTGACATGATACTGAAACAGAATAGCAGATTTAGTGCTAGACACCAGTGAACATAAGATGCTATTGTTAGCTGTTTCATTGGATTATAGCTGAATGCTTAAGAGAGGCCACTGGGCATGTATTCGGTTAGGTTTGGTTCTTCTTATTTGTCGATCGCGTTGAATATGGTGTGTATTTCATATCTACAGCTGGAACCTCTCTTTCTTTTGTGATCATCAAAATGGGTCAATCACACATTTAACTGATCAACTGTGCTGTAGATTCAGATATTTTTACGTTTCCAAGCAAGTGCAGAATCAATATGACCACTACTTTTACTCGACTTTGGATTGTTTGCTGATTGTGGGGGCTTTTCATAAAAGCAGTTGTAGAGACAGAGGTATACTTGCTGCTTCTTTTGGCTCAGCAGATATTTCAAATAAACTCTAGAATAAATGCACTGGCTTAATATTACAAATTTCGTAATAATAACGCTTTGTCCGGGGCTTCCCTCTGCCTTACGGTACAAACCAAACCTTTCCAGCCTTTAAGCTGGTGTTCCCCTTTATGTTAATAGCAACACCAGTGTTCATCTGTGTGTGACCTTGGTCTGTGAAATTCAGTTTGAAAACTGTCATTGTTGGCTTGAGAAGGCTAGCGCTGCTTTGAGCTCTGAATGTTTAAAAAATGTGACTGGGACTGTGGGGGTGTTTTTTATGGCTTGAATTTGGATGACAACATCGAATTAAATGTCATATTGATAGATGACAAGTTCTTTCCTTCTGGTTTCGACCTACTAAGAGGTAAATAAAATTAAACTCCAAGTGCATAAACGAATCGACTTATTGGCATGAGGAAATGGATGAAACAAGTGTTACAGATGCCATACATAGTTCATCAGTCGGTGTCGCAGTGCTTACAGTAGGAAGAAGAGTCAGAACCGTAATAGCATATTTAAAGTAAAATCAGATTATAATGTTTCTTATTTGCTAGACGTTGAGTACTTCTGGTAGCTCAGGAGGTAGAGCATATCGTCCGACCCCTGGCATCATTGGACAAGATAGTGAATGCTTAATTAGCCCAGATGTATCCGTTAAAGTGCACGTGCGTATGTGTGATTGTTAAAACGGCATGGTGCCTTGTCCATATCATATCTGAATTTGGAGCCTCATTGAAATTTTCATAGCACTATTCCCACATTCACAGTTAACCTTAAAGCTAACATGTAGATAATCCTCAGTTTTGGCTGCTGGGTTCAAATATGTCTACATTGAATGATTGTTGAACACAGTATTCATGATTTCAAAAACCCATAAAATTAGGCCAAGGTAGAACCAGGATTATTTGCACGCTGGTAACTTTGTCAAACTTATGACAGTTTTCTAACTTGAACTTCACTTCCAGTGTGTTTGTGGTGTTCAGCAGAGACTTCCTCATATGATCCTTTCTTTTTTTTTTGTTGCTTTAAAGCTTTTCCTTCCCTTTGCCTATTTGCCATTCACAACACAGCTAACTCCTACAGCTTTGAAACACTTTTGCTCTTCATCATCTCATTGTTATGGGGAGCAGGATTGCTCCTCTCCTACGCCTCTTATTTTTGTTTTGGAGTTAACTTCAGTTGGAATGGCTAATATCACATTTAGACCACAGGAGAAAGGCAAACCGAACTGCACTCCTACACAGCTATGCTTTTAAAATGCTCAAACTTTTATCATCGCATTACCGTGTAAGACACTCACTTGTCACTGCAACAGTACACATTTGTAAAATTTGTAAGCATGAACTTAGTTCACACCTTACTACTCCATTTGTTATCTGGTACGAACTGCATTATTTAAACAGTTGTTTTGTAAACCGAGTCACCCGACAAACTTCCCCTCCGGGCTCTAACGCAGCTAGTTTTCATCTCCTATATTTATCTGCTCCTGAGTAGGCTTTTAGAAGTATTTTGTCAGTGCAATGCTGCAGAATGCTAAATTCACACAAAGAAAATAATAAAAAAAGTCACTTGGCGACTTCTTTGTTGTGCCCTTTCCTCATCAATCATTTAGACCCTGATATCTGGAGCATTTGTGGAGCAGCTGGACTTCCTGCGTGTCAACGAAGCAGAGTAAGAGCCGTCTCTAGCGTTTATGCTCCCTTTGACAGATGTCAGTGTGTTGCTGTAATTACTGCATAAATCAAAGAGGCTAAACGATGCCAGCTTTATTTTCATTTATTGCTTTAAACACAAAAAATATCATTTGTCTGTATCTGTGTGCACGTGTGTGTGTGTGTGTGTGTGTGTGTGTGTGTGAACAGGATCCCAGAGTTCAAAAGCTTTGAGGAGCTGGAGCTGCCTAAGCACTCCAAGGTGAAGAGACAAACAAGCACGCCCAATGTCTCCGACCTGGAGCAGCAGCCCGAGATCAATGTGGAGGAGTGGCAGAACAAGTCCACCAATGAGATCATTCAGAAGTTCCATGTGAGTTGATCAAAAAGTACCCAAAAATAACACATTCTCATAACTAAAGAGAAGCGTGAATAAATTCGGCAGGGCATAAACTTTTCCCCACTGTTGTAGCTATAGCTGCTAATTAAATGTTAATCTTTTATCCGAACAGCATTACCAAGACTGGCAGAAGCCCCTCCAGCTCTTCCTTTTATGCCATGTCTGACTTAATCAGTGTCGTGTCTGTTGTCACTGATGCCTGCTCAGTTCTGTTCCCCCCGGGGTCTTTGCCTCTGCGTTCCCAAAACGGAGCCCTACTGTCAAACAGAAAGGATCTTGGCTGAAATGTTTAACTATAATGTTTTGCGATGGAAGGCTCATCATCCCTTTCATCTGTTTGTGTATCATTGTAAAGGACTGTGACTGCTTGGCAAGTCAGGCTCAGCTTGCTAGCCTCCTCCTGAGGAGAGAAGGACCTGACTTCCTTGCCAAAGATGGTAAGCACTCGCACTGTGAGCTAGAGAGCAACTAAAAGCTCTGCTTTGACAAATTAACAGCAAATCTGTTTAAATCGAGGAATCTCCACTTCCCAGTTTTGCCTGAGATTACCTAAACATTTTCTGCCTTTAAAAAAAATTGATGCATTCATCGGTTATTTCGTATTCATTTAGGTACAACTCAATTTCTCTTTGAAGTCCTTTTTTGTAACGTCTGAACGTTTCGTTGCAATTACAGAGAACATGATGGAAGAATTGGAGAGAATCTACAGAAGAGCTGGCAGCCGAAAACTTTGGTCTGATATTCTCACACACACGCGCGCTCACACACATGCACGATTAAAATCTGTTCGTAGACCTTTTTGCAGCAAACCAGCCTTCTGTTCCTACATTTCTTTGGATTACATTATATTTGTCCAGATTTGATTTTCGTGTTTTGCCTTTGCTAACATTCTTTGTGTGTGTGTGTGTAATGAAAGCACTTAGGAAGGGAGTGTGAAAATTTTATGGGATGTGAACTGTTTGAGGTTTTTTTCTCTGTGTTTTTGCGAGGGTTCTTTTAAGGAGTTTCTTGTCTTCAGACCTGTTGTGTAATCTTCACAAACGCTTTCAAAATAACTGTCATTTAATCTGGCTGAACTGTAGGCTGGCAGTGCGCCATGCTGCAGCTATTACCAAGAAGTTTGCCAGCTCTATAGCTCCTCACATCACCTCAATTCTGGTGCATGGGAAACAGGTAATGTTCAGGCAGAGATGGAGTCAAGTCCCTGCATGAGTAGCATCGATTCGTTGGCTAGCCTGCTTTCTTAGAGCTGTGTGAGGTTCAGCCCATCTACATTTAGGCTTCTTCTTAGGCATTTAGAGGTGTGAATACATTAAAACTAAGATTTGAGTTTGTTCTTTTTTTTTAAAATAAGTCCAATAAATATGCATAAAATGTGCATAGTGCTTACAATATGTAAAAAATAAGCAGTGGCCACTTAATGCCCCCCAGAGTTATCTAGCTATTAGAGATGTGTTTAAAAGAATAAGATTTAGCAATTCAGGATTATTTAATTGATGGAAGTTGATTGAAAAACCCTAATAGGCGAATATCTTAGCATATTAAGGAGATGAACATATTCCTAGTGAAACCACTGGGTTTAGAAAAATAAAACATGGCTACCTCTCACACAGTCATCAGTTTGGATGAAGCAGCTATGCTAAGCTAGCAGGCACCTTGACACAGATCTGTACGGGCTTTCTCTCTCCATTAACAATCACAATGGCTCGCCCTTCACCTCTGCTGTTTTGATATACATATATAATTTATTTCTTAGCATCAGATGCGTCTCTAAGGCTGGCTGTATACTGCAAATGAAACAGAATTTGACTTGTAGCCACGGGTCCAATTTATTTGTTTGCTCAATGAAAGTGCTTCACAACTACTGCGGGAGGCGACAACACGCATAATGTAATATTGGAACAAATGTGGCTTAAAATTTAAAATACATAACTGAACCAAACTGACTGCCCTTTACTGTGACTCTTGTTAGATCGTGCACAATAGATCTGCACAGAAGGCATTCAGTAATATTGGACCTTGTTTTGAAATAATATATGAGTCTTCTGGGGCAATGATGTGGGTAAATGAAAACGTCAAATTGGGGTACAAATCTCTCATTTCTCTTTTTGATCTTTTTCTATAAAACTGCCTGAATTCCTTTTTGTTTGTGGTCTGCTGCTGGCCCGTCTCACCAAAAACTGACCAAATACTACAAGTGGTTTTCACAGCTTGTGAGGTTTTGTTTTATTTGATTATGTATCAGTTTGGCGGAAATGACAACTTTTATTGTATGCTGGTTTTTTGTTAATTAATAGGATTTTAGCATAAAGAAATTTGATTATGCTGTCAAGTTTAAAAAAAAAAATTGCCTGCAGGCAGGTTTTCAGCTTGCTGGCAAATGGCATCAATACTCAGTTCAATTTACTTTCTCATTTACCTAACATGGGCCAGGAAGTGAAGCTTGAAATAGGTTCCCCAACAAAGCATCGGTGGATTGACACCACATCATGCCTTCTAAACGTTAAAGCTTTGTTACCTTTTTTATTCATTGTATTCGAGATGTGCCTTTGTATTTCTGCAGGTTTAAGCACTGAATAACTCTAAAAGCTCACACACGTGTGCTCTCACACAGAAACACGCACACACAAAAAAGATATCGGCAGCATATAATAAGAGGAGGTTGTGTTTGAGCTCATTATATCCATGCCCCCATTAATGAAAGTATTCCATGTGTTCCCTGCTTCTGTGCTGTGTGCGTCGATAGCAGGCTTGGTTGTGGGCTACCATGTGAAGATAGCCACAGTCTGTGTGCTGATTTTTTCCTCATAGGATTTCTGCAGGCCCGAGGAGGCAGTTTGAAGGTCGCGCTGAATCCTGAACAATGAAATCAGAAATTAGTGAACATTAAA
This sequence comes from Hemichromis elongatus, assembly GCA_015108515.1. Taxonomy (NCBI): domain Eukaryota; kingdom Metazoa; phylum Chordata; class Actinopteri; order Cichliformes; family Cichlidae; genus Hemichromis; species Hemichromis elongatus. Next base: position 45,542 of record VUQR01011957.1, read on the forward strand.
ATGTTTTAGGAGAAGTCAAACTTTTAGATGTCTTTAGACACATTTTCTATTCATGTATTTTAATACTTTCAAAGGTATTTAATCAAATATTGGAAGAATTGCAATGATTATAAATTGATTTTATTTTTTTTTAGCTTTAATAAAATGATACATCCTCTGAGGCTGCGACTGCAGTCTTAGCCGTTAGTTGTTATCTGTCGTGGTGTAAAGAATGTTCTTGTGTCTTTTCGCCCACTAGGTCTGTTGTCCGCCTTGCTGCCAGTCTGTTATCTAAGCTAGTGGACAGCCTTGCCCCCAGTATTACTAGTGTTTTAGTGCATGGCAAGCAGGTAAGTGGACACACAGACTGCAGGGCCTGATTAGTGACTATCCTTTCTGCAAATTATGTCTGGGGGAAAAAAAATGTCGGTGGCATGTTGGGATAATAATTTTAATGTTCACTGATTAGGAAAAAGATTAAAGTGGAAATATTTGGTTTAAAGCTCCTCAAGCTGTCGTCCTGTGGGAGTTGCTTAGGCCAGCTGCATGCTCATATCAATCATCACAGCTCGCCTCCATTGTGTGTAAGCTGTAGTTATAGTAGCGCCGCTGGTGTGACTACCATAGAATCCTAATCTGCACCGTGTCTAGACACACTCCATATGCCAATTGATATATTGTGACCCGTGAATTCGCCTGATGCCACTCCCTCACGCTGGATGAGTTTCGGCGCATCATTTCCTGTCAAGTGTTATTCAGAGATTAGCCTCCTCTCAAGAGTGTCAGTTATCTTGCCTCATTTTTACCCTTCTGAGCAGTTTTAGGCATTTCATTATGCTCAAGTAGCTCAAGGTGTGAATCTGCATATAGATTGCCTACCGGAGGGAATGCTCCTCTCAACATGATTGGAAAAGCTGATTTAAAATTTGAGACGCCTGTGTTCCTCTGCTTACAATAACAGCTCGCTTGGGAAAAAAAAGAAAAAAAAAAGAGGCGCCACCCCGTTTAAGTCAATTTTGACTCTAGTTGTGATTAAATTTCTCGCCGTCATTGAAATCCAACAAAGCATTCCCCTTGAATTTAAAGTCCCCCGTACCCAAACTTTATTTCCAGCTTGTCGTCTTTGTACTCAGTTCGAATCCATTTAGATGTATAGATGAAAGATACGTCTCAGTGCTAGATTTCATCAGCTGAAGACGAGAATAAAAGTGTGTCCCCTCATCAGTTAGACTGTTGAGGTGTCATTTTCTTGAGATGGCTTCAGAAGAAACAAATACAAAAGTGGAATCTCGAGATCTGTAATTTTTTCCTACTCACTTTTATGTGACTCTGAGAGAGGAGGCCAATTTTAGATTGATGGAAAAGGGATACTTGTAAGAATTGCACCTTAGAAAAGTCCCGCGCTCATGCTCGTCTCTGCACGTACACACTTTTGCAGATCTGCCGTACTGCGAAACTTTCTAACCATACGCGTGTGATGTTTTCTTGTTTAAATGTGTGTGTGTGTCTGTGTGTACATATGTATGTGTCTGTGGTGTTTCCTGTGATTACCAGGTGACCCTTGGTCTGTTCGGACACGAGGAAGAGGTGATCTCTAATCCTCTGTCTCCAGGGGTGATCCAGGGCATCATCTATAGCAAATGCTCCCCGTATGGTGGGGAGCGGGAGGCTGTTCTGCAGCAAGAGCTGGTCATCCACATCGGATGGATTATCTCCAACAACCCTGAGCTGTTCAGTGGCATGATTAAGATCAGAGTCGGGTAGGCCAACGTCTGGTTCACTGGCGTCCAGGCAACCCTAGTGTATTTAGTGAAGCTAGATGAATTTGAGCTGCAGTTGTCCCCTCCCTGCTGTTCACACATATAGAAAGAAGCCCTCGTGATAGCGAATCAAAACAGTAGTAGTAGCACAAGCTGACACATTTGATCGAGAAATTACTCAATGTTAGTTATTTTTGGACATACCCATTATTTTTCAGACCAAGGCTCTGACATTTAAAAGCTTTTCAGAAACATTGGAGAGCACAAGAAGGTGGCATCGTAAATAAGTTAAGCAAATGGCCTCACACAGTCAGAAATTATGCGTTGTTTTCCAGCTCATTAAAATGAAAAAGCACAAGTACCTGTGGCAGAATTTACTCCATCCTTGGTTTTGTTTTTTTAACCTTTTGAATGATCTGTATCCTGTGTATGAGCATGAATAAAACCCTGCCAAGGTTTAATCACAGGGTAAATTCCCAGCAGGCTTAAAAGGCAATTTTTCACCTGTGCACTCTGTGAAAACAGATTTCTACATAACTATTGTCTGCAGCTACACTAAACAGTGATGGATGTCCCTAAGTGACCATATCGACGTGAACTGTGCAGGGCTCAGTGTCGCCGTTGACAGCAGCACGTGTGTATTGTGTGGACTTTCAGATGGATCGTCCAGGCTATGAAACATGAACTGAAGATCGTGGCAGGAGACATGCCACCCCAGGACATCTACCAGCTCTCCCCCAGCGACATCAAGCAGCTTCTGCTGGACGTGCTGCAGCCGCAGCACACTGGCAGGTATTCTCGCTCTTTCACTCGCGCACTCGCGCACTCACGCGCGTTATCGCACTTTATCAAGAGCGTTATCCGTGCTTTCTCCTTACATTTAACTCACAGATCTGCCTTTGAAGATGCTGTGTCTTTATCTTAATACCTCTTTTTGTATAATCTTTTTGGCTTTAATTATTTTATCTTCTTTCTTGTCTACATTCACATCTTATTATCTGCTGCTGCCACAACCCAATTTCCCCTTGGCAATTATTAAAATCTTATCTTATCACATCTGATCTCACAGACAATTTTCTTTTGGCACAAAGGCCGCCATCCTCATATTTTGCCTGTTACTGAGACATGTTCAGCAGTTTCCTCCTCGCTTCGCCTCAGGTCTTGGCTGAACAGGCGTCAGATCGATGGCTCTCTGAACAGGACCCCTCTGGGCTTTTATGATCGTGTGTGGCAGATCCTGGAGAGGACCCCAAATGGTATCGTGGTAGCTGGGAACCACCTCCCACAGGTACCCGCCTACCCCTACTTTACAGCTAGATAATTACTCCGACCCATGGTGAATAATGATGACACCGTGTGTTGTGTGCCTTAAAAGAACCCCTATTTATTTTTAATTTGCACGGAAAATTGCCGTAGGCCAGAATTTCTTTTTGGGTAAATCATTAATATCATTTGCATATGCAGCCATGACTCCCATGAAGAAATACAGAATAACTACTTGTGCATGAGCCATTTAATGAAACCCTCATTGACTAAGCCAATTTTAACTGTTGGTAAAGTAACGTTTTTTTTAACGTATCGATAATGCTCGTACGACCGTCGCATGTATAGTTGCTCTGCTAAAATGTGGAAACAGGACAGGTTCCTGCAAAAAGGTTCTGCTTGACAAGTAGTAGTCACTAGTTTTTACTTCATTTGCAAGCACGTGCCTTGCCTTACAGGCTTCACTGCTGGTCGTAGCCCTTTGGCTCCACTGTGGCCTGAAATCTAAAACACGTAGGCACCGCCAGATATGGAGTTTGCTCCCCCTGAGATGCATTGGCAGGCTATTTATTGCAG
>VUQR01011957.1:49139-62112 GCA_015108515.1 Hemichromis elongatus
GCCGTCACCTTTAGCTGCTGCTTGTTTGGGAGTAAAGTCCTGTAAAGTCTGTACTCAAGCAGAATCCATGCAGTTCCCATGCATACTTAATGAAATGTGAATTAACACTGCCATCAGCAATTATGGACTAGAACCTTCAAAAATATGGTGATGTCTGGATATTTGGACAGATTTTTTGTGAACAGTTATTTCTAGCAGGTGCTTGTTTGGTCAGATTCAGTTAGTGTTTGTTGGTTTTGTATAATAACTCTCACTTTATTAGCTATTTCTGCTCACAAAACGTTTTTACCATTATTTAAAATGCAACAAGTCCAGGTTATTATGAAGGGATTCTAGTTTTAATTTATTGAAATACACGGAAGACCATATTTGACTATGTTTTGCTGGTCGCAAACATTACATGAATCACATCTATCTCTTCTCTCCTTTCTCCTCATATCTTTGCAGCAACCCACGTTGTCTGACATGACCATGTACGAGATGAATTTCTCCCTGCTGGTGGAGGACACGCTGAAGAACATTGTTCAGCCCGAGTACAGACAAACCATAGTGGAGGTGAATCAGCACCAACAAATGGAATTTAAAAATATTGAAGGACTTTACTCATCCTGATATTGGTTGTTTCTGGGGTTTGCAATGATTAGATTTCAGTTATTTTGAGACCTTCTTCATTTTTGTTAATATTAACTTTTTGCCTTTGCTCCGGTTGCCAATAGTTGCTGATGGTGGTGTCCATAGTGCTGGAGAGGAACCCGGAGCTGGAGTTCAGTGAAAAGGTGGATCTGGACAGTCTGGTGAAGGAAGCCTTCAACGATTTCCAGAGAGATCGCAGCCGCTTTGAAGGAATGGAGAAACGGGTAAAGTGGCTCAACCTTGAAGGGTTACCTGGATTATACTTTGTTTTTTTTTTTCCCTCTAAAAGTGACCTTGGTGTCTACCACAAAATTATAACATCACCTCCTTAAATTGATCCTCTGAAATCTCTTATCTTCTGTTCCAGTTATATTACAGGGTTTAATTTAATTAAATTGTTGAAGGGTTAAGACTGACATTTTCCAATTCATTATAGTCTTATTACATTTGTCAGTTTTAATCCTGTTGCTTTTTTCCCTCCTTTATGGCATCCAGTTCACGAGCAGCCTCTTCCTACTTGCAGACTCATTAGTTACAGGTACTTTTTAAAGACATATCTCATTGTCTGACCCTGACTTTACTTGTCCCAGGATGACATGGAGGAATTCTACAACACACCACCAGTGGGAAAGAGAGGCACCTCCAGCTACTTGACCAAGGCTGTGGTGATCCAGTTGCTGCAGGGGGATGTCAAGCCCTGCAAGGATGACCCATGCTCTGTTAGTTAAATTGTGAGCTTTTTTACCCCAATACCAGCTGAACACAGTGGACTGCCCCGATTCTTGATATGCATTATAATGCATTATATGCACAACTTTTTAACTTCAGTCTTCAGTAGTACCACTTCAGCAAGCAAGTCTTTTTTTTTTTTTCAGAGATTAGCATGTCTACAGTTCGCTCCAGGAATAAATAATAACTATAAAAAAAAATTGTGATCATTAGAGACAATTTTAAAGTAGACTATGTCTTCTGTTTGTTTTAGCGATTCAAATTTGTGTGTTAATAGTCCAGAACAGAAGTGTTTATTCAGAGACTATTTATCTTATATCTTTACATTTTACTCAGAACTTGCTAATGTCGCCACACAGCTAGCTAGCTCTTTTTACCTGAATGTTTTTGATTAGCATATCTGCACTTTGTTTTGCGACTAATATATTGTACATCAAGAAGACTGAGCTTAACTCAGCAGCGTCTAGATCCTGGTCTGCAAGAGAGAAATTGTTTATCACAAAGCTTGAACTATTTGTTGACCTATTGCTTTATGATTTTTGTTGTTGGTGCCGAGAAATCGGTTTTAAATTCTGTGCATTTTAGTTGTCAGATAATACACATTGTAGCTCAGCGGCAATAACTTGTAGATGTTTCAAGGTCATACTATATCAGGAGAAATGAGGTTCTTACACTGGAGAATTTGATTCCCTGGACATCATGTGACTTATCATGCAAAGCAGAGGGCGGTAACGTCTGCCTTTACTTCATATATGGTTCATCCAAAATGTAGCAGTCTCGATCAGCATGCAGCATGGCCTTGTTAACAGGCTGGCAGTAGAAACACTGTGCGCACACATTCTAAAATGTCTTTCTTTTTAATTTAGTGATTGAGATAAAATGTAGAAATGTAGAATTCCTGATATGAGCATGTCAAAGTTAGGTGTTTGCTGTACTCTTAAAGGAACTCTGTGTCCTCTTATTTTTTTTTTTGCACGCAGAGATTACGCATGACAATAGGTGCTGTTTGCATAACTATTGTGAGGGTTTCTCTCAGTGTTTCAGGTCACAAAACGGAGCTTTTGGGAGGCCTTTCGTCCCCACAATAGTCGTCTTTTTCGCAGTGAGTGCTGCTCATCCAAAGTCCGGGGACTGAGCGTCCCTAAGGAACTGATGTTTTGTTAAACGTGGGAAACAAAAGATTTCTGTTAAGTAGAAATGACGAGGCCCACTCTGACTTATTTTAAAGCGTGCCTCTTTGAATATCATCACTGTGATGAATCCGCCCAACCCCTCGTCATGGTGCGTTTGAGCGTGTCGGTGTGTGTTCTTTGCTTCTGCCGTTCAAAAGGAGTATTTTTAACTCAAAGCTGTGGTTTGAAAGAATAAAGTTATGAGAAAAACTACAAACATTTTTCTCTCTGTGACTTCCTGTCAGCTTTGTAAATTGTGCTCGTGAATGAATACATAGGGCAAATGTCACTTCCCATATTCCCACTTCCCTTATTCTAAATATATAATTACTTTACATGCAGCTGAAATCTCGTTTTTTTTTAATAAAGCTGCAGCAGAAACGGAGTGTAACTGTTATCCCCGAGGGGGTGTGTTTGGCATTGTACTGTATCCTACCAGTGACACCCCCTCGTGTTGACTGAACCCCTTATCAATCCGCATCTCACCACTGAGTCTGCGTGAGCTGTGCTGTCTTGCAACACTGACTGACGGGCTGGAAAAAGCCTGAGAAGATAAATGAGCTCTGCATCATACTCGAAATATTCAAGTCGACTCGCATGCTGCTGAGGAGAGCTCTTCCCCGTCTTGTTGAATCATTGTTTTCCACATCAACACGAATCCAAAAGGAATCCCTAAGCATTAATTTAAATAAGTAACCTCAAGAAGGCTTTTGATTTCTTGCCAATTAGTTAAACACTTTGGGATGTATGATAAAGAGACGCGCCTTCATTGAGAAAAGAGATCTCCTTTCAAACACAAGGGAACACTGCTCATATGGATAGATTACCATTCAGGCCCCTGAATCATACATAACAAAATATCAAGAAACAGCCTTTTCTGTATTGAAAAATAAATCATATTAAAGCGCATTGAGATGTAGCTCAGTAATATTGTACTGATGAACAGCTGAAGTCTCAAACTGATGCACCGTCAGTCCACTAGAATGCAGCAGAGTTCAAGAAATGCAATCCATATAGTTTGTCAGTCAGTTATATTTCAAAGGTGCAACCTTCTGACCGACTTACCAAAGTAATGTTAAAATATATTAATGATCAAATCAAGTCCATGAAGCAAGGAGCTGTTATGCGGCGCTTTGTTCTACATTATATTCAATATTAATTTGTGTTTTCAAAATCACGTTGTGGACTCCATTAAATGTCTCCTACATAAAAACCTTTGAATCAAGCTGCTTTTTTGTTTTGTTTGTTGTTTTGCTTTTGCTTTTTTTGCTCTCTGACCAAAGGGTACACGTGGTGAGAGCAGCCAGAGGGCCTTTCAACTTGTCCAGATGCAAAAAGGTGCGAACTGGCGAGAGACCCTCGTGCTTGGCTGAATGGAAATGAACAAGATGGGACATTAGCAACCGACAGTGAGCAATCCAAATATGAGGGGCTTTGTGGCCTTTCATCCCGGAACTAAAGCAAACGAAACCAAAAGAGCGTTTCAACTGATTATTAGGTTAGAATAAATGAATAATTATGCACTGGTATGAATTTGACACGCCTATAAATTAAAGTGTGTTCTTTGAGGGAAAGAAGAGCGTTTTGCTGATGGATAGATTAACTGCATATGAAGAGGCATTTCTCATAAATATATCTCCCCAGTCATATTCATGTCATTATATCTACGCACATCCCACAGAACTGCAGCCATACATTTCTCTGGAAATGTGTTGTCATCGTGGTGAGCATAATCGCAGATGACAAACCCATGTGGTGTGCTCTGACTGACTGTTGAAACAGAGGAACTTCATCCCATAGCGGTAAGTGCAACGTTCCCACATCCGTATCTCTATCACACCTCCTGCTATAATGCAGCAGGACATCTGCCTGCCTTCTCCCTCTGTGGTATCTGGTTTGATATGTGAGCGAAAGCCTGACTGTAGATAAAATGCAGCTATGACGCGTTTAGTCTGCAGGCAGCCAACTACAGCAGAATTTATACCGCTGTTCCCACAGGTGGTTGTCATCCATACATAATCTACACCAATTGAACAAAACTGCCTTAATATTGTGTAGGTACCCTCATGCTACCAAAATATCTCTAATCCAGTTTCCTGTGATGTCTGGCATAGAGATAATGAAATGGATTTCTTTGGTTCCTGTGGGTTTTGGGGTAAGGCCTCTGTGGACTGGGCTTGTTTCCCTTTCGGGTTTGGGTTTGGGCTGAATGTCTGCAGCGTTCTCCTCATCTGTAGATAGCCAGGTGTCATAAAACATCACTCATTTCAAATCAATATTTCTGTATTGCCAGGCAACTGGAGTGCTCTGTGAGTTGGTTTAAGGACAGTTCAGTAATAGGAGTGAGCCCTCTTGCGAATCTTCACTGACTCTTTGTATTACCCTTTTTTTTTTTTTTTAAATTCTTTGCAAGTTATAAGACTTTCCCAGAGCCTAAAAAAGTGATTTTTTAAATTAATTTATTTATTTTTTACACCTATGTGCCAAGCAACATTGCAGATATTTGCATGAGAAATGTATATGGACATGTACAGTGAATCTTCAAGCTCGTATCTAGAAAAGATGTTTCAGGCTTATGCACCAAATGAAAAAAAATTCATTTGATTAAGTGGTTTGAATCCACATTTCATGTTTGTGCAAACGTTGCCTCGATAGACACCGGGGAAAAAATGTTTGAATGGAATAATGAAGAACCAGAAGTGGTGGAAAAGGGTAAGATGCAATGATGATTAAAATCTGGAAATACCCGCACACACTGTCTGTCAGTCTCGTCTGGGAGGCTTTCATAAAGCTGCACTTTGTTGTGCAAAAAACCCCCAAAACTGTAAAGATTTTAAAAACGAGTGCTGTACTAAAGTGGATTCTTATATTTCTATTCCTGGTTTGCTTAAAGTTGCAAAAGTTTGTTAGAAAGGGTTGAGATCAGGGAGGAGGACAGTGGGCTGAGAAATTTAAAGCAGTTTCATGTTAGACCACATTTTACTTTAATAACTGCCCTAATTCTTAATACCATAGATTCAGCAAGGTTTTGGCAACGTCCCTTTGGTCCATATTGACCTGGTGTGGTCTCCTGCTGCTGTAGCGCATCTCCTTCAAGGTTTAATATGTTGTTGATTTGTAGATACTTTTCTGCATAACTGTGTTGTAAAGAAGGGTTTTATGAGTATTGAAGAACAGTCTGGCCATGTCCCTCTGAGCTCTGTCTTCAGAAAGGCATTGATACTCACTGGATAGTTGCTCTTTTCTGGACCATTCACTTCAAATCCTAGAGGTGGCCGTGAGTGAAAATGACAGCAGATCAGCAGTTTCTGAATTACTCAGATTAACCCATCTCACACCAGAAATCACACTTACATGTTCAAAGTCACTTAAGACTTTTCTTGCCTACTCTGATGCTTCAGCGGGTCATTTTAACCACGTCTACTTGATTAAATGCACTGATTTTTCTGCCATGTGATTGGCAGATTAACAAGCAGTTGAACAGCTATACATAATAAAGTGGGCAGTGAGTGTGTTCCCTGTAAGGCAGGGGGACGGCAGTGTATCAGGGTTCTTTTTCTGAAACAGTTTGCTCGTGTTATGACACGCTGCTGCTGCTGCTGCAGTCTCATAACTCTGCTTCTGTCATCAGCAGCGCCAAGGTGACACATATCTATCAATATTTCACATTAGGACTGGCAGGGAGCCTAGACGCACGCAGAGAACAGCACTGGCAGTAAAGGGACTTTTACACAAGATCTCTGCTGAACTCTAGACAAAAGACCAGAAAATACTTTGCCTGAATGAAAGAATGATTAGAATATTTGAAATATAAAAATATTCCCAGTGAAGGAATAGCATTATAATTGAGATGAGACGTGTGGTCGACCTTTTCTCTCTTGTACCGAGTAAACACAGTAAACGATTCTGCCTTAAATTTGAATCTCAAGAAATGTTCTTCCTGCATTGTGGGAACCTTATTGCTCCAGATTTACAGGTAGCCGTATTTTTCCTCATATTTTCAGCAGGTCATATTTACTCTGTCTAGACGCCCTGCTTAAAGCGGTCGTGTCTAAGCAAGGCTGAACTCATTTGGAAAGTTGGACATTCAAAGGAGATCAGTCTGCACTCCTACTCCTACTGCTACATGTTGTCCAGAGATGAGAGATTGTTTCAGCATGTGTGCAGATTAAATTTGTTTTTATTCACAGAGTACACTGAATAAAAAAAAGATCTGTCTGAGAAGTGAAGCCGTTGTGGAAGCACTATAAACCTGCGTTTTTGGTATTGACTTTAAGTTCACAAACAAAACAGACTGTAGACTGTAGATGTCTTTGAGAAAATGGCTAAATTGCTCATTTGATCTATCACCTCAATAAACATTTTCCTAATGAGTCTGTGGCCTGCTGTATGTTTATTTTCTTACCTGGAGTACAATAGAGAGGCCATTATTACAGTATCACCAGTCTCTCAGTCACATTCATCCCTAACTTGTCACAGGCGGTTAAAAAAAAGATGCGGTGGCTTTAAAACAGTTGCCCACAAAGCGGTGGGTGACATTGTATCGACTCTGCCGTCCTTCATTAAGTGAAGAATATGTCTACACTGATTTCAGCAATTCAACTAATGCTAAAATCATTGTGGATATTAAACAGGCACAGTTATCATCTGGCCAAGTTTCAAATGAGTCTAACCTCGGGGAGGTTATTTGCTCTTTGGAGACTCCACAATCAATTAGCACTCTTGTGGTTTTTGATCCATGGCAAACATGTTTAGTGGCAATTTTGGCACAAATTCATTGCTTAATTAAAAGGAAACAAGCTCAATTTCACTGCTGAAAATAATTCACAGCACACGGGTTAAGCTGTCAATGACACTATTCAGATAACAGCTTGACCTGTAGCAATTCATCTTAATGGTATTTTCTCTCAAACAAGCATGGTTTCCATTGATTTTGTCTCCACAGTAATTGGACTGAATATCTCCACCAGCTTACCGACAACATCTGTGTGTTCTTTCTTTTATGTTTTACAACAATAGTAATAATAATGGTGACATTTATGATCAACATATATTATCCTCTGCACAGGTTAATATTTATTTTTCTTTGAACGACCCCCCAGAAGTCCTTTATGACCCTCATTCCAGTATCTGCCTCTTTTTTTTTTTGTGGAAAACATTTTTATGTTAATATGATTTGTCCATGTAAATCAAATGTTTGCGTGTTCATCGCCGGCGTTAACGCATTAGTGCGCGAGAATTGCGCTGAGAATTGCTTTGTCTTTCTTCCACGCGGCGTGAACAAAGGGGGCAGGTATATAACTTAAATAGTATTTCTAGATTTGTTTTTACAGACTCTTTTTTTTCCCCCCTCAAGTTTTGCACTACAGAATGAAAGCAAGCAGGAAGCATGTGCACACAAGAAGAATCAGGTGGGTCCAAAGCAAGTTGCGGTTCAAAACAAAGAGCATGAGGGTCTTGAGCTACACTACCACTGCTGATGCAACAATCTCGAGCCTTAAGTATGAGATGAGTAATCGCAGGCTTGCACACAGGTGAGTTATCGCCGGATTGCTTCCAGGTGTGCTGGTCGAGAAGCAAAGAAGCCAGAGGGAACACACGCCCACACACAGACAGGAGGGGCAAGCTGGCAGAGGAGGACTAGTGGACTGTGACTGGGCCACATCTGAAGTGGTCCAGATCAGTGAAAGCGCTGTGTCACAACTTGCATTTATTAATGAGAAAAAAACATGACCACAGCCAAGATTTTATTTCATAAAAAGCAGGAATGATAATTTCTTGTTGAATTAACTTAATTTACAAAACAGATGGTGAACAGTCTGAGAAAAAGTGCTACAGCATTTCAACCTTACATTTTTTCTAAATTCATTAAATGTGTCATTACACGTTCCAGATAGTATTTTAAATCTTTACGACTGCAACTGATTACCTTAAATTAAGAAATGCATTCCAGACATTTTTTACTCCTCTTTAGTAGTGAGAAGCATCACCACAACATAATTAGCAGTTCAATGTATTAGATAAACAAAAAGAAAACAAACCAAAAATCCAGAGTAATGCCTTTTGCAGAGCTTTCCATTGGGCACCTTTATTTGTCCGTTCTGATGTGAAGCCATGGGTGCATCTCTGCTGGACTGACGATTTTATGGGTCCTGTAGCCACCAGAGGGCCCTCGAAGAACTTGAAATGTTTCTTAAAGAAATAAAAACACCTTTACCTGCAAACGTTACCTAGGTCATGGTTTTTAATAAATATATTGCTGATAGAGTAGGGTTTTTGTTTTATTAAAGGGTTAGGAGGTAAGGACATTACTGATAGTAGGTCAGGATCATTTAAAGGTTTTGCAGATCTGTTAATCTGTGCAGTTATGATTCCCTCTGTTTCTGTTCCGTCGGCTGTATTCACCAGTTTTCACTTAAATATGTTTTAGCACATGAAACCTGGCATTAGTGTGAGAGCAGTAGATAGGATACCAGTGTACTGCAACATGTGTATCAGTGATTCATATCAGGATAGGATGATGTACTGCAAATATATATGTTTTTGTAATGCATCCATCTTTAAATCTCAAGACTTCGTCTCATACTACAACTCAGGGCCATCTCATGAACTTGACTACTTTGTGTTTCTCATACTAATTCTTACTTGATTAATACTTTATCTTTTTAATCGCTATTTTGCATGAGTGGCCATTAAATTGTAGTAGACCATATGTTCTAAAACATTGTTTTACTGTTTTTTTTCCCCACATGTGTAGTTTGACTAAAAGCTTTTTATGTCAAACCTTACTACCTAATTCTGTTTGGGGAGTGCGCGAGATTAACGACAGGGTGAACTAATCCTCCCACCGACACACACTCCCCGTCTGTGTCTACAATGAGGTAGCTGTAGGCAGATGTAGGTGAGATTAATATAAACATCCTCAGCACCATCTTTCAGTCTGGACACTTTCCAGATAAGAATTACCCTTCGTGGGAAATTTAATCCTCTTCTCTGTCCAGAACCCAACCAAAACGAGAGTTAATGCTTTCTGCTCGCTGACAGAGGAGGACAAGAGGAGGTGAGGAGGGAAAGTGGAGATGGATTGGGAGGAGGACCTGGATGAAGGAGGAAACGTAAAAGAAGAGAGCTGAGATGCAGTGTGACGGAAGCAGAATGCAGGCTGATTAGACATTTGAAAGCTTAGGAGCAGGAAGGAAGAAAAAAGCAGAAGAAAGAGAATGTGAAGGACAGTCGCATCTGACCACATGTGGTGTGTTTATCTCTGCAGCAGCAGTTGGTCCAGACTGGAAATGATGGGAAACCTGTGTGGAGACTTGGGGAAGTACTGAATCCCCTGACCCTGTCAGAGAGAAACTCCTCACAGCAGGAGACTGACAGAGAGAAAAAAGGAGTTTGGGACAGGAGAAAACAGAACAGACAGAAGCCTGGAAATACACCTAGTCGTCTCTTCTCTGAGTCAGGGAGGATGTGGTAACATACTGAAACACCACAGTAAATTTTAAAGTCCCATTGCAATTCTTCTGTAGGTTCTGTAGCTGCTCCAGATGGCTAATTTTTGTGTTTATTTTGGATCAGACTCAGAAGCGAACATTTAAAATGATTCATGTAGAAATCGTGTATTCATTTTGGAAAGCTGCGGGGAGAAAATCGAGTAGAGAACGTTTGCATGACCCAGGGAGGAACAACAGTCACACTAATGGGAAACATGTCAGTTTGAGACAATGGAATCATCCTTAAATTATTACTTGACAGTGTCTCAAATGGAAATGTGGAAACAGTTTACCCAAATCAGTTTTATTGGCTTTCTGTTGGTTCTATGTGGCCATAAAATTCATGCAAATCTTCCATCTGTATAAAATATAGATGTTTAAAATCAGACACAATATTTCATAAAGGAAAGGTCTTTTCTATTAGGAACATAAAACTGACATATCAAATGTGAACAATAGACGCATAACTTAACCTTTGCTTCCCTCGCTGGGCTTTGTGTTTTGTTTAAGCGGTTTTGAACTACTGCTGCAAAAAGGTACACTGCAGGTGTTTTTACTTGCTGTGGAACGCAGCTGTGAAAGGGCAGCAGACCTTCCACATTTTTCAGAGCGAAAATACTCAAACTTATCCTCTGACCTTGGTGGTCCAACACAGGGTTGAGCATGCAGCATGCAGCATGCAGGGTAAGAAAAACAATAGGGCAACATGGGGTCAAAGTCCCTGTGAGTTTCTAGAACAGTAGTAATATATATATATTTTCTGAAATTAAAGAAAATAGGATTGTATATCAACTGCATCAAAATTTTCTGCTTCTTTACGTGATTCAAAGAACTTTAAAATTGCTGCGTTTTTCAACAGAGTCTGGAGTGTCCTGCAGGCAGAGTCCACTTCACTCTGCACGCCAGTATGTGTGGTGCTGAAACAAGGAACTCCACCCTGATGCTAAGGCTGCTCTACTGTAAGCCTACCCATAAATCAGCCTTGCTGGGGCTGGGTTGCTTGTTTGCTTAGCTATCTGTCTTCCACAGCACTCATGCTACTTCAAATAGCGTCACATCTGCTGATGTCTTGTTGGTGCTTGACCGGTGCTGTCAGCTGATCATAGCTCTTTTACTTTCGCCTCCCTTCACTTACATGTTGTCTTTATCTCAGCGTGTCTGACTTTACTAGACTTATACATTTTTGTTTAAGATAAGATATGAAACATTTTGCAGATCTTTTTAGGGAAACGGAGGCAAGCGGTGTCTAAAGAGACAGTGGCAAAAAATGAAAAATGTAGCCAGATTTAGGATCATGTAAATGATTTTAATCATCCTTTTGTGTGTTATTTATGCTCTTTTTATGACGTTATGAACTCTGATACCTACCAGGTATTAGGGAAGAACCAGGACAATGCAATGGTCTTGTTCTTATGAACAATTCTTCTCAGCAGTACCATAGAATCCCGCAAGATGGCGATATACAGCAACAAATCAAACGAACAGAAAGTCCTACCTTACAGTGTAGAGCGCTTGATGTTGGGCTGTACCTCTCAAACGATGGCATAAGTAGGAGTTAATATATTAAACAGCATAGAAAGATACAGAAACATTTGGGGAAAAAACCTTTCAGATATAAATGACCGCCATAAATAAGATCAGATAAGAACGGCAAAGACGGAGGCAGTCTGGACCAAGGTCACAGGGAACGGGGTCCTCTGTCCTCTTTGGCCTTCTCGGGGAAATGATATGCACTGCAGTAATTACACCATAACTTTGAGGAGACAGCTAGGACAAAAAATGCCGATTCAGCTTTCAAAACTCAAAACTTATGTGTTTAAATAAATATAAAATGTTTGATTCTGGTTGATTACGCATACACTACTGGTTCTGTTTGTCAGATGAAATGTCTCAGCATACTGAGAGGATCATTTTAAATTGTCTTCAGATGATACTGATGACTCTTTCTATCCAAATCCTCCAAGAGTGTGTGCGCGTACTTGTTTTAAGCACGCATGGTGATTTTGTCATTTTGATGTAAGAATTTACAAACTATGATATGTAAATATCCACATATGTATTACCTTGACTGAACACTCAAATCGCTTTTTAAACAGAAACTCTCCAATTGCAGCTTGACAATTTCTAATTTCTTCACATATAGTGTGTAGATCTCTGGTAAGTGTAACAAAACCGTTTGTTGTTGTTGTTGTTGTTGAAAAATGCATCTATTGCATCTTCCTCTTTATTTTATCCCTCTTGTTGTCCAAGATCCTCACTCTATCTCTAAGGCTGAGCCAAGCCACCCTATGGAGGAAATGTATTTCATCTGCTTGTAATCGTGACCTTACTCTTTTGGTCATTAACCACATTTCATGATTATAGTTGAGGGCTGAGACGTAGATGGAAAAAACATAAAGGGCAACCCTGGCGGAGTCCAACACCCTCTGAAGATGTGCTCGACTTTGTGCCAAGGACCAGACACAGTTCCCACGTGATGGCCTGTACCAGTAGCTCTTGAACCCCATACATTCACAGGATACCCCTTAGGTGTCCCAAGGGAACCTGATTATAAGGCTTCACCGTGTACAGAAAACAGATGGATAAAGTGGATGATCGAATTCTCACAATCTCTCCAGAAAACTTGTGGTTCACTGTTCCACAGTCTGCATTGTTTCTACCGAATCCAAGATCTAACCATGATTTTTGGTGAGGTTTCACTATGTATGAACTAAAGGGCCAGATGCATCTTCAAGTCCTGTGCTAGTATTTTTGCATTTTTCACTGTTTCTTAGGGCAATGACTTTAAGATGCCATTCGTCTGTGCATATTTTGTTTAGTCTTACCACTTCTTCCACTGCACACCATACTGTGGCCAATCAACCCTTTAGCTAATAGCTCTTTGGGAATCACCTGATTATGCAAAAATGTTATTTTATGCCTGTCAAACTGTGTCAATTGTTTTTT
>VUQR01011958.1:6691-18746 GCA_015108515.1 Hemichromis elongatus
GAAAAAATATTTATATATATATATATATATATATATATATATATATATATATATATATATATATATATATATATATATATACACACACGCACATATACTTTTTCTTTTTCTTTCTTCAATATGGCTCCAGCAGATTCCAGGAACAACATCAGAGATCTCTGTCCAGAAGAGCGCAGTCCTAGAACAGCTAAGATACTGTGCAATACCCTCATATTCCCAGGCCTCTAGTAGAAGACCCGAGCTTGAGGGATAAACTGCTCGCCGTTATATATATCAACCAAATTTATATTTTTGTGTCCTTCTTGTTATCGTAGCTAAAAAGTGGACGAAAAATATTTTTGGACCTTACAGTGAGGTGTATATAACAGAGAAGAGGAGACAAAATTCATTGATTGATGTTAATGCTCAGTTATTTGTAGAAAACCTGAATGGACACGTTTAAGAGCTCACGAATTCTTATGTTCTCTTTCTTCTACATTTCCATGTTCTGTGCCTTTTAATAATAGATATTACACAAGATGTCAAAGGGAAGAGTGACTTTTCTTGGATATAAAAACTGCAGTGTTTCCAGGAAACGGCTCTCCCCTTTTCTACCCATCCGTTTTCCATTACAGGTGTTTTTTTTTTCTCTTGTTTCTCCACCTCTTCTCCACTCCAATCTTCCCTCTGCTCTCCAGTGAGCCACCTTTATTGGCTTGTGCTGTCATTTGACATTTGTTGATCGCACAATCCCTTTGTCCTCTTGCAGTAGTTGTGGTGGAAAACATAGAGTCGTTCACTGACAGACACAGGTACACATGCATTAGGTAGCACAGCATGTATCACACACCACAAGACACTAAATCTGACACCATTTCAATGATTTGTTCAACGTTCAGTGTATTTGTTTTTTCCTATCGTACTTGCTGCCAGTTACATTATAGGTGTAAAATGTTTATAAAACATAAAGATTACGTAAAAAAGAGGAGTGCTTGGATTTATCATGTCAATATGCCAGATTTACCCACAGATTGATTATAACCTGCAAATACAACACTTATAACACCTAAAAACATATATAAAACAGCCAAGCGTCCACTAAAGATATGAGGTCATACAAACACACGCTGTACAGTGATCCAGAAAGAGAGACAAATATGCTTACAAATATGTGATGACACGATCACAGACATTTATGTAAGTGCTCGTAAACACACAAATACAAATTATTCGTTAAATAGAGTGAATGTAGAGATTAAACACGTCATATAATAAGAAGAAGGTCATTTTTATGTTCTTTTTCCTTGGTGTTTTTTCACCTTTTTGTTACTGTGTTACTAGGATATGTATTAGGTTTCCCTTTATGCACTGATTCTTGAGTGTGTGTGCTGCGACATGTGTGTGAGAGCTCACAGATTGCGAGCATTTGTAAAGTTGAATTCCCTTTTTTTTTTTACATTTTACACAAATTCCTAACATTTTTTGAGAAATTGGTTTGTAGATGTCTAAAAAACCAGCATCAAAATAGAAATCACGAGGCAGTTAAAAAAAACAAAAACAAAAACCCTAAATTAAATAAAAGAATTTGCTAGCTAGTGTTTATTCAAGAACAGTCTAGACTCGAAAACCTGACACTGAATTCAGCACCAATGAAATTCACTTTTGTTTGTTTGAGGGATCCTCATTGCATCTATTTACTGTTACAGAGAAAGATACAGTTAAAAGGAAAAAAAAAACTACTTGTTCTTTTGTGTATGTATGTTTGTGTGAGTGTGTAAGCAGGCAAACAGCCATTTATAGTTGATTGAAAGAATGAAAAGGTTGGTGAAGGTTAGTCCTTTCATTTATAACTGCCATTTAATGGTCAGGTCAAAAGTTAAATCAATGTCCCTGATGCGTTTTGATATCTAGAGCTCCAATCGAGCCAAAATGAAAAAGATGGGGTCATGACATCAACCATTTGATCTTCCTCCATCCTGTCTGCACAGAAAAATCCTGATAAAATACTGAGGGAATGTGAGTCACACAGACTTTTGGCCATAAGGCTGTTTCTTCTGTGTGTGGAAGACCGTGTGTGTGTGTGTGATTAGTGCTTCTGTGGGTCAAATGAACACTTCCCTCAATTGCAGTTAATCAATAAATTCTGTGACTTTTCTCTCAGGCACCCACTCTCTTATCTCTTTCCTTTCCTTTCCTTTCCTTTCCTTTCCTTTCCTTTCCTTTCCTTTCCTTTCCTTTCCTTTCCTTTCTTTTCCCTTCCCTATTTTCATATCCTATGTTGTGATAGCAGAGGAAAGGCCAAAGCATTGAATGGTCTCTTGTGAATGAAGTGAATTGAGTCAGGGCTCATCTGTATGCATGAGAGGCTCCCATAAAGTAACTACGCGTATCAATCATGCTCTGCGTGGCTTCGTGTTCGACAGGATTCATCACCTTCCTTGGGATTCCTCTGGCAAGATACAGTATAATGTACATGAAAAGACACACAGACACTGACACATGCGTTTATGCACACTCACATTTCACCAGAGCGGGCACACTCAGTCACTCTTTCGACCACAATCACACACATGCTGCTCGGCACTCTGTCAAGCTGTCAGTGCAGTTTGACACAAGCTCTCCTGTCTCATCATTAGTTTTGGTGAGATATGTCCTGTCCCCTCAACAAAAACAAACATGGCAGGCAGTGACAAATCAATTAATCAGACAGGGCATTTGCCGATAGTTATATTTCACTTACAACTAATGTGCATTGAACGTCTCAGAAAAGTTTCCAATAATGCATGGACAACACCTTCAATCGGTTTCCACCAGAACAGTTTTGATCGATGAATCATAAAACTCAGATAGTCTACTGTCAAAGCACCAGCTCTCCATGACTGATGATCTCTTTCCCTACTAACTGAATTGATGCATCTCCTTGTGGGACATGGTTTCATTATTTGTGTGAATAACTTTTTAACTTTTTTTTAATCACTGCTGCTTTGTTTCGTTTAATAATTCCTGTACTTTTCTACTTTCTTTAAGGATCGCATGCTACCTAGTTGGTCCCTGTTGTTTTTCTTTTGTTCTTAGATAGGTATAGTAATTTGTTGGATCAAACGACAGGGGTCATGTGTCAGTGACGTGTGATGTCAGCAGATATCATGTGATTGTCTAGATTAATTCGCAAATGTACGCAACAGAGACAGTCTTGCTTCTTTATTCTATGCTGGTCTGAAAACATGAACGACTGTGATGATCTTTGTTTTTGTTATGTGAAATGTATATTCAGTGCATGGACATTTTATAGGTTATATCACTTATAATAGTTGTCATCCAGATGTAAGATTATGGGACATTATAAGCAGGTAAAATTATGTTTATCTTACTTAATGATTTTCCTCAGGGTTGTTGGGTTAGATAGTTGTAGTTGGATTTTTATTCTTTTTAGTGCATAACTAGAGAGAAGGTGTATCTGTAGTCAAGCAGACCTCTTGCTTTATTTTTTATCATTTCTTGGTTTTGTTTTTGTTTGTGTTGCCCTAGGAGTCTCCCTCAAACCAACCTCTCTTCCCCCCAGTCCTTCTCTCCTCCTGCTTTCACCTGCTCTGGTCTGTAGTTTATGGTTACGACTATCAGATCCTTTTTTCCCTGTTTGTTCTGTATCTTTCCAAGTTTCCTTCCTGCTTGATATTTATTTTATTTTCCTTATATATATAGATATAGTAATTTGCCTCTCAATCCCTGTTTTCCATTTTTAGTCTTATTCATTCAGACTCTCTGCCTACCTGTTCTCTAAATCTATGCAATGTTATTTTTTCCCCACACTTGCATCCTTCTCCATTTCCTTTTATGCTTCCCTTCCTTCTGTAAGTTTCTGTTTTTTCTGCTTTCCTCCTCTTGCCTGTTTTATTTTCTTCATTCTTTTTTATTTGCTCACCCTCTCTCCATCCCTCTCCTCCTCTTTCGCAGCCTCCCTTTCTTTAGTCGATCAGACAGTTGAAGCAGCCAAGCTGCCGGAGGCTAGAGCAGACAGAGGAGCCGCTCTGTCCGACCTCCCTCCCTCTCCAGAGAGGCAAACTAATGCAGACACACCAATAAGCTGTAAGGAGACAATTATTCACCATTTATATCAGCCCGACATCTTTTCAAGATAGCCCAGCACACATCTGGAACCCGGATCTGTTAGCCCACATAGTAATTTTTAGGTTCTTTATCCTTTTATGGGTTACATTTAGATATTCACGCTGGAAAGTTAATGGTTACAGCATGGTTGTTACTGGAGAAACCACTTTACTGAACAGTAATCTAACTGAGAAAATGTTAGAAAATAGAAGATAAATTAGACATGATCTCCCCTTCTATTGCAACTACTATTAATGTGCCCTTTAGCAAGACATTTAACCCTCAATTGCTCCACATGATCAGGTTACTCTCCTGCATTAAGCCTGCAATTATACTGAGCAGCTCCCTTGTGTGAATGCGGTTAGGTGTACGAATTAGGGACAGCTTGGGTGCTTAAAAGATCCGCGTTTGTTAAATGATTTAAATGAATTTCAACATATTCAAGAAAAAGTAGCACTGCGTTTAAATCTGGCTTACATTGCAAACTTTTTTTGTTTAAAAAGTGTGTTTTTGTTCTTTTAGCACCAAAAAATGAAGAAGTTAGAGAAGGAATGGTTTTGGTATGATTTTTTTTTTCAGTACAGTAATGAAAAGACTGAAGCAGTAAATGATTGAGTGCTTTTTTGATGAGTTCCTCAAGCACAAAGTTTCATTTACAATCACAAATACACAAATATACATTCCTTTGGTGCACACAGCCAGCATGCGCTTACTGTATGCATATGAGTAACAGCGCTCATACCACAAATGCTCTTGTTTCTTATTTTCTGAAGATTTATATTTTAGAAAAGAAAAGAGGATTACTTTTGGACAATCTTGTGCTCATAGGGCACAGAGGTCTGGTCACTGACAGTACCGATGTGGTTTAGAAAGCTACAGCCAGAAGCCAATATCACAATTTTATTAACCACGTCTTTGCAACTGGGAGTCAGTTTGACCTACAGTCTTGTCTTTCATCCCTTTTTCTTCTTTTTTTGAGGGGATTAAAAAAAATCCCATAAATGGAAATGTCATTTAAAAATTACAAATATAAGCAGAAAGTTACACTCACTGTGCTGTCATACCTTAAGCTATTAGCATGAGCGGGAACATAGGGAGACAAATTTGAAACCTTCTTTTTTTTTTTAACTTGATTTCTGGCTGCGGATCACGCCAGCTGTTCTTATGTCTGATCGAGTTGAAGTTTAAGGTGAACAGGCCGCCCACTTTCTTCCTGTCTGTTAAATGATAACAGTCGTAGAGCACAGTGAAGATTTGTTCTCCCTGTGAATCGATGCTAATCACATCATTGTGCTGCCCCGTCCCCCATGTTTCTCTCTGGGGTTTCACACTCTTCTCTGGCCTTTTCCTCCTCACCCGCTGATTCTCTCGCTCTGTCTCCATTTCTTCCCTCCCCCCTCCTGTCTTACCTCATCATAAGGGAGGTGAAGCCATCTGAGTCTATTTGCACGCGAGCCAGCCTCCACATGGGTCAGTGCTGTGCAGATTGTTGTCACCGCAAAGAGTTCCCATCATGCATCTGTCATCCATTATTGCTTTAGAATATGCCACAAACCGCTTTCTACTCCATGCTAAATTGGGCTGTGGGAATTTTTTGATCATTATAACTAAAGAGAAAATCTTCTTTTCATTTTTTATTATGAATATTGAGGGGTTAAATCAATAACAAACCTAACCGTCATACTGTTATTCACTTTTACTAGTGATGCTTATCTTTATTAAAGACTTCTGAGTCTGAAAGGAATCCTCAAAATGTTTGAGGATTAGGAGGAGCGCTACACTGTACAGCCTTAGATTGGAATAAGTTATATCTTTGGTCATGATGTTGGCCATCGACCAAAAGATTTAACATCTGGATTAAAGATAAAATTCTCACATCTCAATAGGCTGTTGATATTTTCTACAACAAAAATATGCAAACGCTCTTCATAGAAAACTTTGCTTCTGTTTTTTTTAGATTTGCAGACCTTTATTTATGCACAACTCTCTTAAAGTCTCACCATCATATTTCAGTTGGGTTGAACCTGGTTGGGACTTTGACTGGGCTATTTCAACACCTTGATTCTTTCTCTTTCTCAGCCATTCTGTAGCATATTTACTGGTATGCTTGAGATCATTGGCACAGTTTTGATCAAGCTTTAGCTGTTTGACAGCTGACGTTACATCACATCCTAGAATACTTTGGTATACAGAGGAGTTCATGGTTCAGTCAGTGATTGCAAGTCTAAATCATCACCTCCACCCCTACTGATATGCTGTTTCTTGGTTTTCACCAAATGTGGTGCTGTGCAATATAGCCAAACGTTTCCACTTTGGTCTTGTCTAAGGGGAAATTTGTCCAGGCGTCTTATGGTTTGCTCAGATACAGCTTTGCAAACCTAAGTTGGGCTGTCATGTTCTTTTTAGAGCAAAGAGGTTTCATCTTGGCAAACCTTCTAAACAAGCCATACAAGTGCATTTGACTTTTTCACATGATAGTATAATGCAGAATGACACAGGGTACAACTACCAACTTTGTTAAACCTTGTAATGTCTAACATATAAAACTGCCATTACCACACAACTAAATCTGTAAAAGACAAAAACATTGTTCCAAAGTGAAAATTCATCCGTTCGAACTTCTAAAGGTGACCAACGTTTCAGTTTCCCAATAAATGTCCCCATTCCCTCAGACACTGATCTACATGACACTGCTGCATTTTTGTAAAAAAACCCAAAAATCATCAGATCATGCAGATAAAGGAGTAATGTGATATATTTATTTATCTGAGTCATCAATACTAGCACTAGTGTTACACGTACACCCACAGGACTGACCTTTTATTCTGCTGCAGAAACGTTACTAAATATGTAATGTGGTTTTCTCTTCCTTTGTGTTTGTCTGTGTGCATATGTGTATGCCTGCATGACTACATGCTTGGTTGTGGTGTGTGTGTCGGTGTGTGTGTCTGTGTGCGTGTGTGTCCATGTCTTCTTTCACAGCTCCTGCCAATGCCCAGATTGTGCACTCAGGCGCAGCATGTAACGTCAAAGATGATAACATGAGTGAGAGAATCTACACCATCAAAGAAGGCGACACACTAGTGCTTCAGTGTATTGTTAAAGGACATCCACGACCCCAGGTAAGCTCCAAGACCACCCAATGGGCATTTATTAAAATGTGTATTTATACATACAGTATATGTTCATGGTGATCCACTGTGACCTTCACTGAGCGTACGTTCCACCTTTCTTGCTCAATGATACCTTGACAGCAGTGTCTCTTGTCATTCTGCAACCATTCAGGCAACCATATGGGCTACTCTCATACAATCTGATGAACGTTTTGGTGTAAAGTGTTCCCATATTTTATGTATGAACTGGATAAAACTAAAGCTGATAAGACCATACTATATTTATGAAAGTAGCACCCGTGTGTCCTTTGGTTAGTCGGGGTCTATCGCTGATTGCAGTGGTATAATCAAAGAGCACTGATCAGCAGACTGTCTTTAAGAATTTCCAAATTTTCACATCTTTCTTGTCTTGCTGGATTCTCACTGCTCAAGCGCTAGCTTTTTCTGTCTTTATTGGCTATTTTCCCAAGACAAATATGAGAAAGCCTAAGGTCATGTGAAGATGATGATGTTGTTATAATGCATGAACACCTCCTCAAAGCTGGGAAAATTCAACTTTGTTTACATGTAGGGACTATTTTCACTGCAGCACTTTGAGGCAAAACATGCTGGTGACTGAAAACACTTCAGGCAACATAGACACATTTTATGATTACCATCAGCTGCCCTGTACATGGTAGCATAAATAAAATGAAGCACCAGTGAGTCATTACTTATGTTTACCGTGTCATTCTTTTGTTTGTGTTTAGTCACATAATCTCTTAATTTACTCTGTTTACACTGGAGTTAACTAAAGCCATACTTTCCTTTGTTTACTCTGTCAAACATTTAAGCCAACTCCAAACTTGTTACATACATTTTAACACAAATTAGCATACCCTTTTAGTATAATTTTTAGCTCGTTTGAATGAGCAACTGATAATGTTATTGTCCACCTGCCATTTTACAATGAATATTACTGTTCTTACAGTATTGGTCAAAATGTAATTAAACCTATGGCGAAGGATCACCTAATGGGTCTTCTCTAAAATTGTGCTTAAGGTCAAGGTCACGGTCACATTTGCCATCTTACAAGCAATAACATGTAAACTGAGGTGGTTTGTGAGGCATCTGAGCTACCTTGCCACTGGTGTTCTGGTTTTACAGGGAGGTTAGTACATTGACTCTGGCAGCATCTGAAATGCTATGAAACCATATCTGGATGTTTTTGGCTAATTTTGTCACTGTTATTACAGCATTGACCCTATCATTACTGTGGTGCAAAAAAGATGGAGGAAAAGGTTGATGTAACTGTGGGAAAATTGCGTGGTCTTTTCTCACTATTTCTGTAAATGCATGTATATATCTTGTTCTGTATGTGACAAAGCAGGAGAGGGAGTTTCCGTACATGTAATTTAGCCATTTAAAATGGTTTTGATGAGTAGGGGCAGCTTTATATGAATAATTTGCTTTCTGACTTATTATCGTCAGTTAAGTTCTACGGAGCAATTCAAATAGAAAAATCTGTATTTAAACTGTTTCAACTTAATTAAAATAACTGCCCCTAGTGAGGCTAACTGTCCAGCTACACTAATGGACCTTTGGTAAATGACAAATAATATTATTATTATATTATAGTATATATACTATAATAATAAAGTTCTCAAAACCAGCACAAGAATGATCACATGTACTGTGAATATAAATAAGTAATGGGTATATATTAACCTACATTAGAAAGAAGTGAAGAGGATGAAAGCATTGTGCATGCTAGGCTTTGCGTGCATTAGCAATTTAGGAGCATTGCTTTAATCTTTTATAAAGACATATTTTACATTCAAAATATAAATATATATATAAGCAGTCCTCAAAATATATGACCATACTAACACCAAAATATACACATTAACAAATAGTGAAAATAATTTCCAAACAGCACACACATAAAACTTGAGCAGGAGGCGCAGTCCACCCTTGACCCATCTGGCTCCCTGGGTTGAACCCCAGAGAAACATTTTGTATCAGGATCTCTCCGTGAGCATACATCTGTGTGAGCGTACATAGCTAGATGAAATGAAATGAACTGAGGTGACTGCGGAGGGGCTGTGTGTGTTGTGTGTACTTGTGTGCAAGTGTGTGAGGTGAGAAAAGCAGTGTTCCTCACGGGTGCATGTCCACTGGCATCACATCAGCATGAATAAAACAGTGCCTGTGTCTAAGCCTTGTTTTCTTCTATTTGTGTGTATGTGTATCTCAACGTTGGATGTGTGTGAGTGTGTGTGTTTAAAAAAACCACAAAAAAACAACGAAAAAGGGCTTGATTGCGTGACTCTGCAGATGCAAAACAATCATTTGTACAAAAGGCGCAGAATCTAATTACATACCAAACTGCTGACCTTACCTGCCCATACTAAGAGTGGCTGTCTTTCCTCTCCTATTTGTTTCCTCCAATTCTCTCTGTCTCTGTGACTTGCTTGCTCTACAATACAAACATAGACACACACACACACAGACGTACACTTTAAATTTACAGGCCGCGTTCCCAGAAACAAATGCAACTTTTAATAAAACTTTTATTTTCAGCAACGCTGGAATAATCATTACACGAAACATACTCAGCATAACACATGCTACACAAGTTCATTCCCCTGGAGCAGTTCAAAGATGTAGGAAATTGCGTCAGTGATTGCTTGTTCTCTTGGTCGGAGGTGGAACTGTATTTTGAATAATGATCACTTTGGTCACATTGTCAGAATGTAAAATATATATAGTGTGTGCACAGACAAGACGTACAGTGCCTCTGGCAAAGAGACAACGGTTGAGTTACTGCATGTGCTGGCGTCAGTGAGGAAATGTGTATGTAGACTCAAACTAACAAACAGATAGAGGCAGCTAGACACGGAAAAGACAAATAAAGAACTAGCAAAGAGTTGCAGCTCAGAAAACATTTATTTTTCCTTTGTCCTTGGACCAGAAATGGAATTAGAAGTATTATACCTTTATTTTATCATTCACATTCAAAGTGTAAGAGAAAAATATAGATTGACAATTGTGTATTTATTCAAAATAAAAGTGAAGATATCTTTATTTAGTCAGATCAAATTTGAAGAAAATGGGTTAATATGGCCAATTTGCATTTGCTCATTTAGACATCATTGTGATCATCCATTCCTGATTTAACTTCTAAAATTTTAGGTGCTTTTGTTAGTGTTAGATTCCATGATGTCAAAAGGCTCCTGGGCCGGTTGGATTTACTACTGACCGTGGATTAAAGAGCAACCTCCTTACATTTCACTAAAACCATTCTTTACAGCATATTTTAGAAACGTTAGGAGCTGAAACCCAGCAATTGTCAGACTTGTTGGGTTATAGCCATGTTGTGTGAAATGAAGAGTTGAGGATGTGGAACGTACTGATGGACCAGAGGTGTTTAGCTAGAACTATTATTGGTTATAGGTTTTACCCAGCTTTGTAATGCAGATTGCTAATGTAGTAAAAAGTAGTAAAAAGGGGTGGCTGTAGCTCAGGAGGTAGAGCAGGTCATCTACTGATGGGAAGGTTGGTGGTTTGATCCCAGCCTCCTCCAGTCTACATGTCAAGTATCCTTGGGCAAGATACTAACCCCAAGTTGCTCTCTGATGTATCCATTGGAGTATGAATGTGTGTGAATGTACTTAGAAAGAACGAAGTACAGAGAAAGTGCTTGTGTGAATGGGTGTGATTGGGTGAATGTGGCATCTTGTATAGAGCGCTTTGAGTACTCCGAGAGAGGAGAAAAGCACTATATAAATTAAAAATAAAAAGAATAAGCTGTTATAAAGTTTGAAACCACATGCAAAATGCGCTACAAAGACAGGGCTAAGATACCAAAGCAGAACAAGAACAAGAAAATCATGGGCTAGTATGGGTCAATAACAAGGCATTATGGTGGCACTGGAGAAGTTAGATCCTTTCTTAGTTACATTGTGCTATAGCTGTGTTGGTTTTCAGCACTGCCTTAATTATTCATTGTACAAGGGCAGGATACAACCCTCAGAGATCTGGTTGAAAACGACATAATATTATTACAGTTTCTGCACATTTGTGGGTAGCACTGTCCTGATTTGATTCCTAGCTTCCACCCCACCCCAGAAGTACCATTTAAGTACAGTGAACTGAGAGGCCAGACTGTAATCATATGAGCTGTGAAATACTGAGAGTTTCCATTATAAAATGTTTACAGTGGACAGAGTCAGCAACAATACTTTTGTAGACTTCAACACTCAAATTATGTCTTTTTGTACAAAAGGGCTAAAAATTGCCTCCCCAAAAATGCCCTAAACCATTACCCCACCATCAGGATTTTTGCACACCAAATATTTATGCCAAATTCTGATCCTTTCATCTCACAGTCTTTCTGTCTTTAGGTGACATGGCTGGCACCTGGTGTGTTCATCTAAAGCTGTAGTCCATTAGGGACCCTCTAAGCCCGTTCTTTTAAGTGGTTATTTGTTTTACTGTTGCCTTTCCATCAGCTTGACCAAATATGGTGGTTTTTCTCCGCACTCTGCCATCAATAAAGCATTTTTACCATGAGACACTGCTCATTTTTTCTTGTTTTGAACCATTGAAACCTAAGAGATGCTTGTGTTTAAAAATCCCAGTAGATCTGCACTTTGGAAAAATCCTCAGTGAGCCATAACATCATCGACCATACCACATTCAAAGTCACCTAGTTGTACGTGTTGGATGCGTTCCTATAAGATTTGAGTATAGTGATCCATGTTTACATGGTTGCATTATGTTATTTATCCAGATTTGATCATTTTCCAGTTGTGCATACATGCTGCAAATTTCTTCATACATCACATCCAAAATAATGTTTTTCCTGGATTCTG
>VUQR01011959.1:0-26415 GCA_015108515.1 Hemichromis elongatus
TTCAGCTGAGCTCTTGTCAAAGGAATTATCCAGGGAGAATCTGCGGTGGAGAAAAGAGATCCACACTGCATATAAATACACCTCTATTAGTTGAAGAGAGGTGAAGTGAATAGAACATGGGAGCTTAGGGTAGAGTATGGACTTTCAATAAGACTATTTCGATTTTCAATAGATCTGACAATGATGTCTGCAGGTAGATGTGGACGCGTGCAAGCAGGGCAAGATGATGGCTCCGGCACCTGAGGAATATGAGCCCTATCAATCACCGCCTCTGGGCACAAATGTAATTACACTACAGTTGTTGACTAGCTGGGTAATCTGAGACATCACTGGCCTGCCTTTACTCGCCTGCATTAGGGGATTGCTGGTGCCCATGCTGACGGCATCGTGTTCGCTGCTCTCTGATGTTTTTTTAATGTTTCTTTCGGTGGGGGATGCTGGCATCAACTTGAGCCATTGGCTTGGCGCTGCTACGAGGTTTGAGAGAATGACTCTAAGATTTTATAGCAAATCAATGAGATCATATTTATCGAGATTAATGCAGACTATTCAATAGGACCTTTTTTTTTTCTTTTTTTTTAAAACTGAGGCAGCTTTCAAAATAAGCATGCACGCTTAAAAGCAGGAGGATAAATAAACAATTAATTCTTTTCAATCAAAGTCAATTACACTTTCGACATTTAGCTAAGTGCACCTGCCGTATTCATCCCATGTTAACCCCCCCCTTGCTCTGCTGTTGTCACTTTCAAAGAAGTTTGGTGTGATCCACAGTGGTGCTTTTCAGGGGGTGGAATAAATCTTCCCATTAAGAGGGAGATAATTGATGGCTTTCATCGCCGCCGAATATAACAATTCCAATCTGTGATATTTCAGTGGCAAGAGTGCTTTACTGTGTTAGGGCTTGAATGATTTATGAGACAAAATGAAATGACACAATAATGAGGGACTTTGTTGTTTCACCTCGCCGTGTGTCTTTGTGTTTTCTCTGTTTAGCTCCGGGGAAAGATAAAAAAGTGGTACTTGGGTGACTTTTTAAACTGCTAATGGTAGAGATTGTGTCCTCTTATATAAATGCGGCGTAATGATCTATTATGGGACGTACGCGGTAGTGTGCAGAAGTCTTGAGCCAACCCTCGTTTCTTTATATTCTGCTGGGAAAATGGGAAATAGGTGCATTCAATTTAATAGGAAGGAACAGAGTTTGTACAGTTCTAACAAGCTTGAAAGTCAATATTTGGTGTGACCGCCTTTATTCTTTAAGACAGCCTGAACTCCCTTAGGCACGATTTCTTGTAATTTCTTCAAGAAGTCTTCGGGAATAGTTCTCCGGGCTTCTTTAGGCACATTCAAAGCTGTTCTTTGGATGCCGGTTGCCTTTTTTGTTCAGTTCTCTATCGAGATGATCGCACACTGCTTCAATAACATTGAGGTTCGGGGAGGCTCGTCTATGACTGATAGCATTCATTGTGCGTTTTTCTACCACAGTATGCTTTTCCAGTATTGGCAGTGTGTTTGTGGTCATTGTCATGCTGGAAAATAAAGCCTATCAGATGCTTTCCAGATGGTATCGTACGGTGGATTAAAATGTAACTGTACTTTTCATAAGTATAGACCTCTGTATATGTTGATGACAACCAAAAATAATAAAGATCTGTGCCACTGATTTTCAGATGCAGCTCTCAGGTCCTCTGTCAGGGTCTTTTCTGGAGCTTTTTTTTTTTCCTATTGCTTGACTTTTAGATACTATTCAGCTGTATTTTTTTCCTCTTCTTGCCTCTCGCCTTTTCTTCTTTTGTCCAGTTTCTTCCATTTTTTAAGGACACACTGCAATCCATGCTTAGATATGCCAAGTTTTCAGTTAATAGCTCTTTAGTAATCACCTTGTCGGTTCAAAAGTACAATTTTATTCCTGTGAAACTGTGTTATCTTTGGCATTTTTCACAGACTCGACTAAATAAATTGGAACAAATGTGTTTTTGCAACAAGGCTCTGGTAACAAAGTGCCTAAAGATACAAATTAAAATCGGTTCTTTGCTAAATTGTCTGTTGTGTGTAGTCGCAACCCTTGAGTTAGATGTGTTTTTATGCTTGAGTGATTCATAGGTCAGTGTTAAGTGGCTTAACAAATGACAAACATTCCTCTGAAAACGGTCAGATAGAAGATCTGGACTGATAACGGATGAAAAAGAGCTTTGAAAGAACTTCAGGAAACCTGGAGAACTATTGCTCAAGACTACTTTAAAATAAATCTGGCTCAAATTAAAGCAAATTAAAGACATGAGCTCAAGACTTTTGCACAATGTGTATTCCATGAAAGTTCATTGTGAATAAAGTAAGTCTACCTTACTGTAATACAGTAATATACACAAAAATCTCGTACTGTTCTGTATTAATTAAGCTGTTTGGTTTAGGTTGTGAAGAAAGTCCGAGGTTTTACATTATTCCACCGGCTAAAAAAAAGAAGAAAAAGGCACCACTACGTTACTTTATAAAATGTATTTTATTTTTAAAGTGTTCAGCGCTGTGACATTTCGGATATTTGCATTCGATCGCACGATACCACAGGGAAGACGCGAGAACAAAGAGTTCTGCAACAGATGGTATGGCCCCCACAGAGCCTTGATCTCAACATCAACCAATCCGTCTGAGATTACATGAAGTGTCAGCTCGACATCGTTGCACCTAGCTGTTTCAAGACATGTAATTAAACATGATAAGCCAGTCTGACTTCAATAAAGCGGCAACGCTGGGAAGAGCTGGTACAGAAAGAAACGAGCCGCGTGCGGCGACACGGCGCCGGACGAACTTGAATGTAACTTCCGTTGGAAAATTGTCATTGTTAGTGCTTTGAAAAAACAAAACAAAACACACACACAAAAGATTTTTTTTTTTCTTCGTTGTTTCTTGTGTGAATCACAACCGTGCCAGACAATGAGATGGCTGCACGGGTGAGAAAAAAAACGTGAGAGTGATGGATGAAAATTGTACACTTCACACGTTTCAGACGCAGCTGTCTATTACTTAAGCATTTGCCGCTTCGCACCCGAGGTGAT
Source organism: Hemichromis elongatus (assembly GCA_015108515.1). Lineage (NCBI taxonomy): Eukaryota > Metazoa > Chordata > Actinopteri > Cichliformes > Cichlidae > Hemichromis > Hemichromis elongatus. Next base: position 3,054 of record VUQR01011959.1, read on the forward strand.
GGATGCCATAAATATATATTTCAAACTGAATGTGCGACAAAAGGTTCAGTCATGTTTTTGTATGCTATCACCCTTCACCTATTCCATCAGTTTCATTAGCAAATAACACTAGTTCGTGCTTTACTGAGACAGGTAAGCTGATCATGGATTCAAATAACTGTGATTTTATAGCTTTTATTAGACTGACATGGATCATTTGATTAATTGTCTTTTTTCAAGAGTTTTCAATTGCGTGACATTAGAAGTGAGAATTTTTCTATTTGAGCTTTTTAAAAGGAGACCGATCTAGCTGGCGTTTTTATGATATTATTGAAGGCTCCAGAGGAATGATTAAAAGGACCTTGTGGCGAGATCATTGTGCCTGTTGTTGTTTCCAAGGTCAAAATGAGCTCACATGCTGAAAAGGCGTTCGTGGTAAATGGACCGCACTCACGTAGCGCTCTTCTGCATTCACGTTACATACCGTCACAAACACACGAGTGACACATTGGGGCCACTTTTGGAGTTTTTAGAGACACATGTGGTATCACCCACTCTCATTTTCACATGTGGATTCACTCTGTGCGCCTCTTTTTCTCCATCTGTCCTCCCTGATGAATGTCTGCGTTCCATGTCATCCACCACTGGCTTTTGCAGTTCAGACACTCGTCTGAAAGGATGTTTATAGAATCCGTAACTGCCACAGTCCTCCTACAGTCACTCAGGCCAATGTTTACGCTTCTCGCTCATTTTTTATTCCCGCTGTAAACACAGAACTTCTCCAGACTGCTCTGCACATGCCATGTTCGTGCGCGACTGTGAGCCTCCCGCAGACGTCTGTGGGCGCGCGCTCGTGCCCCTGTGTCAGAGAAAAGGGAAAAAATGGCAACCTTTGGACGGCCGCCTCTCAGCCTCACTAGGGTCTCCCAGCCATTTTGGCTCTGCAGTAAACAGCGGATTTTTGCTAATTTGACTCTCATTTTTGGCTTGAGGCACGGGGGCCACCTTTTGACCTTCTGCCTCTCGCCTTTGTGTTGTCTAACTGAAGTGCATTGTTTCACCTTAAAAAGCAAAGAATGCGGCGCTTCTTATGATTTATAGATTTTAGTCTAGAGGGAAATTTCAACAACTTACTTGAGCCCCACTCTGCCGTGGATTCTTTGCCTTTGTGTTTCTGCCTGTCTCTAATTTCTCAGTTGAGTGCCCATGTAATGAATGTTTATTTTCTCACAGCCAAAAGCAAACACCGTGTCCATTTCCTTATGTTTGATCTGTGTCAATCTCGTACTCTCTCTTTCGACAGCTCCTGGCCTCTCCGGGGCACCTGTGCTAGCGCTCATCCTCCCACTCCAAACAAGCAGCGTCCTAACCGCCCACGCTCTGTAGAAAAGGGTGGCTAACCTCTTCACCTATGTCTCTGTCTGAGACCTTTTGATTGTGTTTTTCTGCAGTAGTACACACTTCTTTTTTTAAATGCAGGTCTCAGCCAACCACAACTGCAGTTGCTTTTACTTATTTGTAGAAATATTTTCACCAATAAGAAGAAAAAGAAACGAGTAAAAACTCACACACCGATTTATTTTTAATAATTTTTTATTCTTTCAGCCTTCAGTCGAGCACCCATCCCCATGGCGGTGGTGAGGAGGGAGCTGTCGTGCGAGAGCTACCCCATTGAGCTACGATGCCCGGGCACCGACGTCATCCTGATCGAAAGCGCCAACTACGGCCGCACTGATGACAAGATCTGCGACGCAGACCCAGCACAGATGGAGAACACGCGGTGTTACCTTCCAGATGCATACAAGATCATGTCTCAAAGGTACACCATAAATTTGTATGAATTGTAGTAAATATTCTTAATCGGCTGCATAATTAATATTTAAGAAGTCAAGCTGAATTAAAACAATCAGCTTCGCTAAGAAACTTAATTTCACACCATGGACCTAACCAGGTTAAAAAGCGATAAAGTAAAAAACTGCGGTTTATCAAATTACGACTTGAGGGTCCTCCAAATATGAGTACTTCCCCGTAGACGTCTGTGTCAAAGGTTCCTGCTGTACAAACAAACATGTTTACAGTTGAGGATGGAAAATGTTGTAGCTAATTATCCCTTTAATGGCTGCATTTTATCTTTTATGAGGCTTAAAGTTTACATGATTAAATGCTGACAGGTTAACACAAACACAGGTGGCTATAGATGTTTCTGCCTCTAGGTTTTTAGGTCAGGAGATCCAAGTCACTGGACTACATTTCTTCAATAGTGTTGGTTCTGTTTGGAGAATGAACCATTTTAAATGCTGTTATGTCACAAATAAAATGGAACCCTAAGAAGTCAGATTCGCTGAGTGAAATTCTAGCATCTTATTTGTACTTTACATAACACCAATTAGACCCTATTAGTGTCTATGTAATTAATCCATACAATGCAGCTTTCTAGCCAAGCTAAGCATTAGTGTTAGCTAAGTGGTAGCATTAGCTTAGCTAGCAAGCTAATGCTACTTAGTTTTTTTTCGTCTGAAAGTGGTCACATCTGTCTACAGAAACCTCTATAGCAATGGTCATAAGTCTAAAGCTGAGTATTCATAATGCTAGAAGACAAACTCATAGATAATTTGGAGGCTACATCCATATTTTATATAGTCTATGGGAACTACAGATGACTCAGCGGGAGATGATATAAATAACCTAAAATCACTTTCCCAGTGGAAGCTTATTATCCTACTTTGCTACCTTCAACTTTATTGTGGGTTACAAACTTAAGCATGTAGTTTGTTCTCCAAAATGATGGATGTTGTAAAGAGACAGCAGACGTCTGTTGGGCAGTCTACTGAACAGGAAGTAGTCAAAACCGTACATGCTTACCTTTACAATGAAATTACAAGATACAAAAATGCTCCTACACTGTTTCCATGAATCGTGGTGAAAAAAGGGTCATAATGACAATTGAAAAATATCCATAATAGATGCAGTATAGTTATATTTTTTCCTATCATTGGATAAAATAAATTTAGAATTTTAAACACATTTCCAGTCTCTTTTCTTTCCTTTATGCAACATCTCTAAAAGAAATCCAGGGCTACAATGCAAAGTCTTTTTATATACTCTAATTTTAACGGTGTATTGTTGTCCACAGCAGATGATGATGATAATAATAATGATAGGTTATTTGGACTCCCATTCAGAAGACTAGCTTGAGACTATTTGCATGCATGAATATGTACGTGTTCACACACAGGCACGCTCAGAGGCAACAAATTGCTTTTTGCTGTTAAATAATTGTCATAATCTTGAAAACATAATCAACCAGTCTTGTGTTAATGCTTTAATTCACACCTGAGGATTGCTGATATTGAATTAAAAATTAAAAGTCTCTCTTTTTGAAGCATGTTTTCTTCATAGAATAGCTTGTTTTATACATTTTACTTACGCCCAAGAATATATACACACCGTATTTCAATGCTTTTTGGGTCTGGACTTGGACCAGCCCTTGAGATTTGTTAAAAGTAGAAAACAGAGATCCAAGTTAACAAAGACACAAAATGAACGCAGAGCAGATTTTTAGGGTAGGCTATAGTGTATTAACTTTTCTCTGTCATGGATTAATTTGACTGAGAAAACTAGTGAGCCACATACAGCATTAACCATAAACGTCACCATACCTGGCTGCTAATCTGTGCCAGCCATAAATTTAAACTGACACAAATCAATGATCATTACAAATAATATGAACAGGTTATTTGTTAAAGCAGAAGAAACATGCGCGATGAGTTCCACTGCCAGAAGTGAGCTTTGTTTTCAGAGTTATGAGCCTGTTGTGCAGAAACCGGGACATGGAGGCCTATTTGTCAGGGCAGAGAGGGAGGATGCTCTTACTGTACTTCGGCTTTTTGCAAGTAATAGATTGCTAACATTAAGGCAATATATAAACAAGTTTTCAATGTTTGAAGCAAGTTGTATGAAAGCAGTGAACACAGGAGCTCAAGGAGAGTGTGGAGGGAATATACATATAGTCAGTCTTTGGTGTTTTGTTGACTTACTGCAGCACTTAAGAGCAGAATAAAAACTCCTATCTGCTATCATTCTAAGCATGGTTTCCCTTGCCTTTGAGGTCAAAACACCCTTGAGCACTCAGAAGCGATGGACTTTATCTAAATTGCTGCTCTGCATTGACTTTGTCTGCCTCATTTTATTTCCAAAGCTGAATGTATGTTCACCTCTACTTACTTTCAGAGCTTTAGTTCCAGATTGGTCACGGCCCCTTGAGAATACTAATGGACTTTTGGGCTTTATCAAACTATTGCTCTTTGCTTTTTAGTTTGGTACCACAGAGTTCAGATAATCAGCTGTGTGAAAAGCAGCTGATGCTAAAAGGAGGTAGTTTGAAACATGTTGTCAGATAATTGATGCACCCTGTAGCTCCTTTGTTCCCCGAGCCGCCCACTCAGACGAAAATCCCTGCAGGAATGAATCAACGGGTCCTGCAACTGTCAAGAACACAAAACTAGCGTAAAGTACCAGGGACAAGTGTGTCTTTTCAGCATCTCATTGCTACCGGGGGTGTCTCACTGATGCTCAAAGGGAAGTACAACCTGATTCAGAGCCAGGGCACTTTGTCTTGGGAGAGGAAGCTGCTGAGTGGATGGAAGGTGTGGGTAGCAGGAATTGGAACTGGGAGGGAGGGTGGCAAAGAAGCGACGTGGTTGTGGCTTTAGTGACACAGCTAAGCATTAGCATGCGGGGGTTAGCACAACAAATGAACGGCCACCTCCGACTATTTCATTGTCAAGCTGTCACAGGCGTTGCTAGGCACCTGCGGCTAAGCTCATTAGGGTTAAAAAGGAAAATGAGACTGAAACAGAAACAAGCAGTTAGAAGAGACAAAGATAAGGCCAAAGCTAGGACATGGGGATTATGGGTATTCAAGTCTTTTTATTTATTCTTTTTCAGATGACTAACTAAAAATAATAAAAGGCCGATGTATGTCCTAGTTTATTTCCAGTGTTGTTTCTGTTTTTAGATGACTATGGATTCACTTTAATCAGATTTTCAGACATTTGCACACGAATTCTTCAGGTTTCTTCCTTGTCTGCTTTATCTCCAGTGTCTTGACATCGGTAATGACGCGAGCACACGGTTTCATTAATATTTTAGCTGGATGTTCCTTCTTCACCTCATACTTTCCTGTCTCTGTCCATAGCCTAATCACTGGAAACAATCTAAACCAGGTAATAGTGTGATTAGAGCATTTACATGGTTCCCAGTAACCTAATTTCCCCCTGATTGTGGCTTTCGTGAGGTATTTGATTACCGATCTAATGTGTTAGGCTACAAAAACACACGCAATGCAGAACTTGGCTGGATTAAAAAAGTATTCTTTTTAAAGAACCATGACTGAAACATTTGGGTTGAACTGCACTTTAGCGTAATAACTGACTGGTTGTGCTGAAAGTGTCTTACTTTCATTGTACTATATGTCTGTTCACTAACTCCTCCTAGATAACTTAATCAATCTGAATAAAATTTACAACATAAATATCTGTATAACTTTTAATAACTTTTAAAACACTCAAGTCCTTAAATTATATATATTTTGTTTAGCAGCTGATCTCAAACAGCTACATATATGTTACAAATATGCCAACTGTACTTCGTTGATATTTCGTGTACGTTACATCTACATCGTTGTTTCTGAATTCATTTTTAAAACTAATTGTATATGTCGTGCATGTCTTTTAAATATATGTTTATTAAACAGCGACACTAATAGTACCTGCGGTTGGTTATTGGCTTAATGTCTTATACCATGAATACGTGACATGCAAAGAAAAAGAAGATGAAATTTAGGCATTAAAAAGAATAACATAATACATTAGCATCCCTGTCTTTGTGTTTTAGTACATAAGCGACGCGAACAAGTGCAACAGGCCTGCCAAAAAACTGCCCTAGAGTCAGTAAAATAGGTTATTGGTTAAACTCAAACAGATAAAGTGACGATTATCCGATTTCCTGTGCAACGTTTCTGCTAATTGTTCAAAACCCCACCAAACCCCAAAGATACATTCTCCTTCCGAAGTGATGACAGACACTGTTTAGACTTCAGACAGAGTGATGCAATCTATAAGGCGTCTTGCAAATATGAACAATGTTTGATATAAATGGCATTCCCTCATGCTGCAGTTGTGGTCCTCAAGAACAGCGGGGATCAACACTCTCACAGCTTGGTTCTGACAAGACCAACTGCGAAGCTTACTCTGACTCACTTAGAGCTGACTTGAGTTTGTTCTGTGTAAAAATGACCACCATCTGTCAGGAAATCAAAGTCGTTCCATTTTTAGAGTATATAACAATTCCTCAAATGCTTTGAGCAAGTGGTGAAAGGAGACATATTGTGATTTTTCCCTACTCTTGCAGTTATATGATGTCAAAGGGAGGGGATACCCCTGAAATGGTCATCACAAACACAGCAATTACTACTTTTATACCCTTCTGTTTATGAGTGGCAGCTAATAAGCAAAATAAGAAATGAGAATAACCTATAAATAAATAAAAGGTGAAAGAGTAGTAAGAGTCCAAGAATAATAATATAGACCTAGAAACGAGCACATAAAAAAGACTGTTGATGTACAGTACTGTGCAAAAGTCTATGTTCTTCGTACTTTGGTTCCAAGACTTGAGCAATAGTTCTCCTGGAGTTCTGCAGGCCTTTCAAAATTTTCCTTTCAACATTAGCTGCTTTTCCACTCATTTCAGTGCAGTCCTCTTAACTGTAATGGTCTCAGAGGAACGGTGGCTGTCAAGAAGCTTAAGGAAGGGAAACAGTGGGGGGGGGGCTGGGGTATGCCAAATTACTGAAACTCAGAGGCAACAGGTCTTATGGACTGATGAATTCATTGGACATTTTTTTTGGGAAAGTTTTATATTTCGGGATCATGTTCAAAATTAGAATCGTATTAGGAACGCAGAAAAATACTGTCACATTTTTGATGTTTCATCTGGAGTGTGACTGATCGGCAGTGGCTTGGTTTTCCAGTATGACCACGATTCCAAACACACTGCCAGTGCAGCAAAGCATGTCTTAATACAAAAACATACGGTCAATGGAAAAATACTTGAGAAACTAGATGATGAACTGAAAATGAAGTTTGATTGAATTTCCTGCTAGCATAAAATGCTGATGTATGATAGTTTTATGTTGTAGCTGGTAAAATTGCGTACTGTACAAATGCTGAATGGGTGTAGGCGCTGCAACCTAGTTGAATGAAGGGAAATATGTTCACTAACCTAATCTCTCAATTTAACTTGAAGAAGTGGTTTTCAAACGAGTCTAGTAACACAGTCACCTTAATCTGGTTAATTGGCATACTTGTGAATGGTCTCATACTATTTTCCTCTTGTGGTACTCTGCAGTCTTTTTTCCCCCCCCGCTATGGCCGGTGTACCACCTGCCTCTCCTGCTGGCACCAGTTAAGTCGTGGTGACCGGCGAGCCCTGTGGTTAGCATTCACGTAGCGTCTGAAGATGAGCCACGCTGCTACAGGCTTAGTCTGTGCCAGGCTTGCATCCATCGCTGGTAAAAGTGCAGCCGTGTCACTGGCTCGCTTGTGCTGTCAACACACATTTAGCCAGCTCAGTCATCCCCCCCCCCGCCCCCACCTTGCCCCACCCGCTTCACCAACCACTAAAAAGAGCCCCATTGTTATTCAGCTATCAAACCCAGACTCTACCTGTTTCAGTTTAGCCCACTTATAAAGCCATATAAAAGGGCTACTTTGGTAAGGTGTTTGGTTCCATTACAGTCTTTTAAGCGAGAGCTAATAGCACTCTGCATGTGAGTGATAGCGCGTCACTGAGCTCGCGAGCGCTGTAATGCATCTTGAAATGAAGGTTGTCTCGCACCATCCTGTGACAGGGTGAAATGAATGGGTCTCTTTCATTAGCATTTCCCCCTCTTTGTGCTTTGAACACTGCGGATGTGCAGAATCCATAGCCTCTGGATAAACATGTCACTTATAGGGGGTGCTGTGCTGAAAGCTAGATGGAGGCTAATGATACTGTAATTGAAACATGATACCGAGCTTTAATTTAGGACAATTTGACACATTTGCATAGTGTGTGCACACACGCCGCAGCCTGTGATTTTTTTTTGCAATCATCGCCGTTCCCCCGTGGGACGCTTTCAACGGCGATTCTCTGCAGCTGAGGTGTCTGTTGAATCTGCCCTCTTTCGAACGCGTGTATACATCTAGTGCCACTTCCCTGTGTGAAGTCGCTGGAGAGGCTGGCCACTTGTGCTATCAAACAAGACTGACCCTTTTCTCATCAGAGCCCCAGTGTCTCTGTCTCTCTTTCTCCACCTTTTTTTTTTGTGTGTGTTCCCCTTTTCTTTTCCCGAAGGCGGTGTGGCCTTCACGGCAAGTAATTACAGGCTATATCAAAGCTATATATCACCTTATATCTCAGTAGACCTCAGCAGCCACCTTAAGGGACAGCTGATAGCATTGTGGCAGGCTTGTGCATGACCCCTGAAGGAGAAAAGCAGGTCAGGATGGAGCAACTCCCTCCCTTTCAACACATACACATCGAAACACCAACGTGTTCTGATCTGTTTTTTGGTCTTTTTTTCTTTTCACATGCACTTTATTTCTTGTCAGTATCCTCCCTGGGATCCTTAGCGTCACACTTGTCATTGCACAGAACAAAAAAAAACGAAGAACAAAATGTATTTTTGACATGGAGCATGTTGTGTTTGGTGCACATGACACTAACGATAAAGGTTAATAGATGTCAAAGCTTGATAAGTCCCGGGAGGAGCGGCGAAACGAAATTAACACAACCTGTGATTTGACCCCGCCGGCCGCACGACAGCTGACATTTGACAAACGTCAGTGTCAGTGACGTTGCAAGAGGAAATCAAACAATCCCAGCGCACTTAGATGGGAATGCGTGAGACAAATGACGGATGGAACCTCGTGCTGACCGAGGGACAAGTGTGATTAAGGGATAAGGAGTGGAAAGCAGATGGGAGGATCCTCTCGCCTTTGACGATGATCTTCCCCATACGTAGCAGTTCTCATTATCCTTCTCCTGTGACCTTATTTCAGCGTTGGAGGATTTGATGAGATATTTGTTTGAGAAGGAGAGTGGGATTAACTGAAGAATCGGCTTCCGGAGGATATTAGGGACGTATGATTTATTGGAAGAAAACACGTACTCTTTGGCAAATGGGCCGTGCGTGGGACTCAAAGCGCAGACACTGAGAAGAAACACTTTGACGCCTTTTTTCCTTCAGAGGGCTTTAAATTAGAAGGTTCCTGTTAACTGATTTTGCTTAATGCCAGATTAAAGAACCAGTATTCTTCACTGACCAAATGAGGATTGGTTAGTCAGGCTAACTGGTTGTGATATTTACAAAACACAGACCTAGCACCTGTAATTACTACTAGCTTACAAACAAGCACATCTGCGCTGATATCCCCACAGCAAACAGGGTGGTGTCTGCAGTATCTGCCTCATAACCCTTGGCATTGTTTTTGATTTTAGCCTTATGTGCTTCAAAACTTTGATCATCACAGCTGTTTGTCAAAAAAGGAAATAATTAGAAATAGAGTGTCGTTCAAAAGTACTGAGCCAGCCACTTGTTGTCATTTTTTAAACTGGTCTTAAGACTTAGTTCTTCAGGCTTTCTGAAGATTTTTCAAAGTTTATCTGTGAACATTGGCTGCTATTAACCTGAAAACTTGACTTGTCTTACCATGCCGTGCAGTCTCTCGCTAGAGATTTTGAAGAAACTGAACAAAACCTACCTGCAGCAGATGTAGTGCCTTAAAAATAATGTCTTTTAGAAATAGCAAAAACCAATCCAGAAAAGAGCTAACACGGGGCTTGAGAGAAGCATCTGGCCTTTCAGTTCATCCGCCTACTGTTCATCGACGCGTTAACAGAAATGGTCTCGGTAAAAAGGGTGGCTGTCAATAAGCCACTCCTAAAGAAGGAAAATGGGGAGAAAAAGCCGAGGTATGCCAAATTACACAAGGACTGGACTTTAAATTAGTGGCAACCGGTCTTATGGAGCAAGAGGTAGGAAAAGTAAGTGTCTACAGTCATTTTTAAAACACGGGGGAGGCTGGGTCATGGTCTGGGGTTGCATTTCAGCCAGTGGGACTGGGGATCCTTTCAAAACCGATGGCATTATGAACACAGAAAAGTACCATCTCATTTTGATCTACAATAAAATACCATCTGGAAAGTGTCTGATTGGCTGCGACTTTATTTTTCAGTATGACAATCATCCTAAATACACTGCCAATGCAGTAAAAGCATACCTGGATAGAAAAACACACAATGGAAAACTCGCCTATAGCCTGGACCTCAACATTACTGAAGCGGTGTGGGATCATCTCGATAGAGAACAGAACAAAAGGCAGCCAACACTGGAAAAAAAGAGCTTTGAATATCCTTCAGGAAGCCTGGAGACTACTTAAAGAAATTTTGGCTTTGAATATTGTTACAATGGTCAAGTCTTCTGGCTGTCTACATGTGCTTACAGTACAGTACAGTTCTCCTTATTTTATATCTCTGAAAGTCCAAAAAACAAAACAAAAGCAACATTAAAAAAAACCTCAAAATTATGTCAGTATTAAATTTCCCGAAGTTCATGCTGTTTACATACAGCTTTACAGTGTCTTCCATAACTCTCGATGTGATCGTCATGATCTGAGCCGGGACCCAGCCGAACGTTTTTATCGAAAACCCTGCACGACAAACTGCAGGTGTAAGCTTTCAAAGATGTGGGCAGAATGAGCTGATGAAAGATTAAATCAAGTTGCATTATAGGAAGTCTAAGATTGGGCGATTCTGGCCCTCGGCCAAAAACTAGAGAGTGAAGATATCACTGATGGAAGTGCGACGCTAAAAGAAATCAGAAAAGCAAGCAAAATTACACGGCACAAGTAGCTTTAAGTATTTATGAAGCTTTAATATAACAGACAGCTGCTGCGTGCATTGAGAGCGATTAGAACGCTGAGCAGATGTGAGCGTAATACAGTCATTGTTCAGGCACGACTTTAAAGACGTGCCACGAGTGGCCTGTGTTGTTTAAAATCAGGGTTTGCATAAACATTTAACTCCTGAAACAAAGAGCTGTCAGATGACTTGATGCATTTACATTTGCATTAATTGTCAGACTATCACCCAAGTGTTCCCTTTACAGTCAGTTCAGTCAGGCAGATCCAATAAAAAAGAAGCACTGTAGCACTTATATATACATACATAGATCCACCACCTTTATTGATCTAATTCCCAACAGGCCATTCATAAAGGAAATAGGTTTATATATATATTTTATTAGATTGCATCGAGGCGATATTTACAGTCGTTCACTCTCGTCTACAAGTGTTCTCTCTGTTTATGCAGGAGTCATTGGTTTGTCTTGCTTACTCTTGGTTGGAGGCTGTTTTTCCATGATACAATTATGTGTTGAGCACCTGACAATTACAGAACAAAAACATGACCGATGAGCACAGCAGGAGACGACTGCCTGTTGTAATAGCGTGAACAAATAGAGAATGGTGGGAGGTTTTCTCTTTTTTTTTGTTTTTTTTCTTTCTTTGCAGCCGGCGTTAATATGCAAAAAGGGTATTAATAAAAGCTCTGACAGAAAGGGAAGATAACGATTCCATTTTACTGTAAACCAAACATGCGACGCAATAAACGCATTCAGAACTTCTTTTGGATTACTGCAGGAATTGAAACCGCCTTTCCATCTGTGCTTGTTTGCCGCCCTGCCCCGCCGTAACCCTCCTTTCATGGAGCGTTTTTAAATCAAAGAGCTTTATTTCTTCCTCTTTCTATTCTTTTCCCGCATTGGATGACATCACCTGACATTCATTATCCTGTCTCATTTTTCAGCCCTCCTGCCTCCGAACCCCACTCCAATCGTCTTTGATAAGAACCTGCCGCATTCAATTTTGGCCAATTAGTTGCAATAAATTTCAAGCTGGCGGCCTTTTGAGTAAGCGGGTCTCTCAGACGCGGCGATACGAGACTCCGTGGTGATTAGACGGAAAAGGGAGGAAAAAAGAAATGTTTAAGAATATCTCCCAACACGGAGAAAATTGGTAACTCTCAGGAGACGGAGATAAAAGAGCGGATTGACACGACCAAGCCAGTGGTTTGAATCTGCCGTAACCGTGTCCGCTTTTGGATTCCAAGATGAATACCCCATAGACTTTATTATACCCCTACAAGCTTTGCCAGGAGAATCCCGAACTTTGGAAGTTTTCAGCAATGTTATTCTTTTTTTTTTTTTTTATTATTCTTTGCCCCACAGGAAGCCTGGAAGCGGGAGCTGGGTTCTATCAGATTAATAGCTGTCGCAGTGGTGGCTCACTAAACATGGGGTTTTATAATGTGTAAAAAAAAAAGTGCAAGTGGGAGGCTTTGGTTCATTTGTCAACGAGGGGAGTGAGTTTCATTTGGACGAGTCCAAACAGTAAAGAAAGGGCTAATTCAGGCAGGAGCAGGTGCTTAGTCAGAGTGGAGGGAGCCGACTCGGCTTTTTCCTTCCCCCTATCTGATGTTTGCCCTTCTCTGCACTCCACCATTTTTTTTTAATCACTTTTTTTTTTCTTTTTTGGTATTTTTTTTTCTTTTTTAATTGGCAGTTGGGAGTAGCCAGCACATTTGATGTCTACAGCTCCGTCTTCGTTTTGCCCTAAAGCGCTGGATCCATTTATTTTTCCTCCGACATAGTGAGGGCATGCAACTTTAACTGACCTATAATAAGTTTGCTGGGTATTCTTCATCTCTCTCCCCCAAGATAAAAACAACATCCTTTGATGCTGATTCTGGGATGAATTTGAGAGCTTCTTGCGGCTCTTTCATCCCATCAGTTTATCATTTTTGCTTTCTAAAAACTTTGATGTGATGACATTTTTTTTTCAGATTAATGTGTCCAAATCTTAAAATATGATTTGTGTAAAATTACTAAAATGGATAACACTGATTATGCCAGAACAAGCCCGAGCCATGCAGGCCCCAACCCACAACCCACCGGACCCAAGCGCTTCACTCCAATTACACGTGAAACTTAATGGTATTAAATCACTAAATGATGGCAGAGGAGAAGATTTTAAAGAGGATAGTTTAGGATGAAGTTCTTTGTAACCTAGCAACAGTAAGGGCTTGGTATAAGGGCTCTGAAAATGAGGTCATAGGCGCTTCTGGTAGAAAAAAAAAAAAAAAAGCAGTCCAAAATTGTCGCCTATGGACGCAGACCCTTATTTTGCGAGCATTACAAATGATTGGGTTTTAAAAGATGGGGACATCCTAAGGAACTCAGTATAACTCTAAGCCACTTGAAAAGATCTTTTTCTCCCCTCTCTGTGAACTGTTTTCCCAGCAGTCCTGCCTCTACATCCAAATCCAAAAAACCCTGGGTTATGAGGGGCAACAGCTGCGGGAGTCATCACCGTCCTTTCAACTAGTCTGACGGAGGGGAAAAAAAGAAAAAATAGCATTGCACGTCTAATTATCCCCCCTTAGCTCCCATCCCCCTCCCAAAAAATGAATTGCAGTATAATTTTATACAGCAGTATTGTAATTGTAATAGTTTTGATTAAATTTGATAGGGGTGAGCAGACAGTTTATCATTTAAGAACAAAAATAAACAGCTCGGCTCTGTGTAGTCATGTAAACAGGATTATTGCGGGAAATTGTCAGTTTATGCAATCATATAAACAGCCTAAACAAACTGAGTCTGTTGGCAGTGGCGATGATACTGGTGCATATAAAAGTAAGCGCATCTAATTGAATCCAGCCTTATTAATCACTTAAGTGAAACAAAAAGCGAACCTCGACGTGATGCGGGACATAATTCATTTATATTTCACCACAGAGTCGGGAGGCTCGTTACCTGCCCTCGGTCTCGCGCGCTCGCTCGCACGCCGGCGCCGTGAACTTCCAGGGCGGCAACTTCGTTTTCGCACACTGTGCTTGTGACAAAGCTGTTTAAAATGTATGAGGGGTGGTAAAAAAGAGACTGGCCGTGATGGTCGTGATTAATCACTACATCCTTTGTTTTATTTATTTATTTTTTTTATATTCCACTTTATCTGTCCCTTTGGTAAATTAATCAGAATAACAGCTGCATTAAGAAACACCGTCCCTGCACGCGGCCTAGAGCTGTTCGTCACGATTATGCTGTAATACCTTCGGACCAGGTCCCTTCAGGCCAGCTCTCGGTGTTGGTTAAAGTTGTGTCGTTGGGTTTAACCGATTCTCCTCACCAAAAACTCCGACTGTACTGAGCTTTTGGTGAACAGGTGTTTATCACTGGCGCGGGGCTTTCGTAAATGTCATTGACATTTAAATGTAAACTCCCCAACCTTTTTGAGTTCAGTATAATCGCATTAATCGCGCATCTCTGTCTATCTTCTTGCTTTTCCATGCAGTGACCTTCAGTGTTCATCGAAAAAACTTTGATAAATGATATTTCTCTGTTAGATTAGGTTTTATGTTTTTTTGTTGCCTTTGATGGCTTTTGCTGTGCTTTCAAGAATTACCTTCACTTTGGTCTTGAGAGGTCACAGCTTTCTCTTGTTTTTTTCCACTCTAATGTAGTACTGCCAGCTTTTGTGATGCAGATTTAAAGAGTGAACTTAAACATTTACACACTTGTCCTTGGAAACTGTTTCTGGTTATATTCCTTTTCACACATGGCACACAGGAAGAAATAGTCCTCTTCGGAAGGGTGAAAATAGCTTGGTGAAGGAGCTGCACGCAGGAGTCGGTGAACGCTCCTTACTATTAGCTGAGCTATTCTCACATAGGTGCAATCTGACGTGCCGTGTACTTTGTACCGACTGTGTTGGAGAATTGCGTTCTCACATGTACCTCTCTCAGGTAAGTTTGAGGAAAAGTTCAGGATTGCGCAGCATGTGTGATAATGGCTTATGTGGATGTTTGTCACTTGGCATAATCGCCATTTGACATTGCTGAAAGGTCAGTCATCTTTGTGAGTTTAGGCCGTGCAGAGGTACTGAGGACGGCTCAAAGTGCTCGGCCGAGAAGTCTTCTGGTCGTTGCTCAGCACGGCATTACAAGATACTCTTCCCGCCTTAATCCTACTATCTCACTGCCTCTCAGTCCGTTTCCCTGTCCTCTCAATTACGCTTTGATTTTAAGTCCCTTTTTGTCTCCTTAGAACTCCTCCCCTTCTTACGCTTCTTTTTAAAAAAAATTACCTCACTGATTCTTTTTCTTGTGTCTTTGTCATGTATTTTTTCTTTCTAATGGGCTTAGAGAGGGTGGGCATGAATGAGCATCCGCAATCAAAATTCTGCGGTGCTTTGCTAGGGCATGGGGAGCAGGATCTACATTCATGACACATGCCCTCTAACCTTGGCGAGACAAGTTCAAGAGAGCGAAACGAGGTGAGGTTTCATCTTGTTTACTTTGTAATTCTCTAATGGCGGCACACAGTAAGCACCTTCAGGATGAATCTGCTTTATTAGCCTGGTCTCATCCACCCTTACTTAGTGCTCTCATCTGCATCCCCCAATTCCAATTTGCCAAGACGATATGTCTAGGATTGTGCTCAAAGGTGCTATTTATAATCTGAATCTGCAAAATTTACCAAAAAATCTCTCTAGTGGATGAAGATGTTTAATCAGAAAGTTGTACTGTAGTGGTCCAGTGGTTACTGCTGTCACCTCTTGGTAAGAGGGTTTGAACTTTCTGTGACACTAAGCTGTGCAGTCAGTGGCATAGCTGTGACATATTAATCGCAAACAATGAGCCACTGCTGAGTCTAAAGATTCAGAATTTTCAGACTGACCATTTTGTGCAAGTTAAACTAAAAACTCATAAGAGCTGCTGGAAAATAAAACATCCATCCATCCGTTCATTCGCTTCCACTTATCCTTTTCAGGGTCGCGGGGGGCACTGGCGCCTATCCCAGGTAATCTGTCATAGGGCGAAAGGCTGGGTACACCCTGGACAGGGAAAAAATGAAACATTAAACAAAAAATATATTCTTAAGCCGTACTTGACCACAATTTGGGTTCAGACCAAAGTGATCATTGAGTGTAAGTTTGATTCAATTCTGTCCAATACTGTACTCAGTACTGTACTAAACTCATTAGTTAATAGAGAATAAAGGAACATGTAATTACTGAAAGTCTCTATACCTGTGTAATGATGTTTTCTGATGAGTACCAATGATAAAAAGTGCCTGGCCTACTACATCCACCTTCCATTGATGCTTCGCTGATTTGCTGCACTTCTACCGGGCTTTATAGCTTTCCTGGTCGAACATCGACACTGTTTGTAATGTTGGATGCTTAGCACATGAACAATATTGAGCATTAACAGCTTTGGTCTTTTTCAGTCCAGTAGAAAGGTAGCCAGAACTGTACTCACCATCATCATTTATTTATCGTTCAAGCACTTTATCTAGTGGTGGAAAGCTTCTCTTGGATACCCTCTTTTTACTGTTTTCTTACCAACCAAGCACAATTCCCTTAGAAGTTTCGTTTTCCAAGTGCCTTTTAAAAAGATTCACAGGAATACCTGCTATTCCACATCTGCCTTTCTGCACAGTCTTAAATCTCGCTGTGTAAAAGTAGCCTGATTCAATAGAATCTCAACATTTCTTGATATCTTGGTCTCTGGTATCTGTTTCATGAAGGATCCAGCCGGTCACAAGAACATGATATATCTGCAAATGAAAGAAGCACTTTAAAGATTTTCATATCCCATTTCCTCTTCATATTAAGAGATTTCAAGCTCAATTTTGCCCAATTCTTGGAAAATATGGGCTAAATGTTTTGCTTTGAATCATCCCAACCTTCAATTACTAATTGGTATAAAATAGTTCAATTATCACTCTGTTTGATCTCTGGTTGCCGGATCCATGTGCACGTTTAAAAAAAAACAAGGAAAACATAGTGTATCAATCTTGAAGCTGGAAAACTGATGACACTCTCTGGTGATTAATGTTTCATAGCACAGTTGCATAATTCCCTTTGATCTATTCCAGCGTGCTGAATATTCATAGAGTTTGTACCACTTGGACTCTACGCATTTCCAGTGCCGCGCATAGAAAAACAAGAGATTTCTGTCCTGAGGGACTGTGTATAACTTATTTATATTTCTAACAATAGATGAATCTCATTTGACATTCCCTCCTCCCTTAGGTGAGCAACATGATTAAGATTATTCTGATAATCACTAGTAATAATATTATTTTACCATCAGATTAATTAGTCATTAACCATCACAGATAACACTGTCTATGTAACGGCTTTCTGTGATGTTTATGACCTTCCACTTGCTCTTTTTTTGAGAATTTTTGTGCCTTTATGATGCTTAGACTAACATACATAACTTTTTTCAGGTCCCATCTCGAGTCTCTGCTCAAGTGGTAAATCAGGGGTGGGGAACTCCAGGCCTCAAGGGCCGATGTCCTGCATGTTATAGATATCACCCTGGGTCAGATGATTAGTTCATTAGCAGACCTCTGGAGAAGTTCAAGACTTGTTGGGGCGATCGTGGCTCAAAGAGTTGGCAGTTCGTCTTGTAATCGGAAGGTTGCCGGTTCGGGCCCCGGCTCCGACAGTCTCGGTCGTTGTGTCCTTGGGCAAGACACTTCACCTGTTGCCTACTGGTGGTGGTCAGAGTGACCGGTGGCGCCAGTGTCCGGCAGCCTCGCCTCTGTCAGTGCGCCCCAGGACATCTGTGGCTACAACGTAGCTTGCCATCACCAGTGTGTGAATGGGTGAATGACTGTAAATGTAAATCGCTTTGGGGTCCTTAGGGACTAGTAAAGTGCTATATAAATACAGGCCATTTACATGTTAAGAATACAGTTTAGCTGTGTGGGATTAAGGACACATCTAAAACCTGCAGGACACTGGCCCTGAGGCCACCCTCGTGTTAAATCAATTTACAAGGAATTATATTTGGTACTTTTTTTGGATTTTGATTTGATTATCAACATTTGTTATTTTCATTTTAGAGCTAAACTGCTAACACCTAAAATATGCAATTTATTTGTTTTTGCTGATAAATTTCAAAAATTTTGACAGCTTTGACAGTGATTTTGCAGGCTCACATTATCTATGGTCTCTAGTCTGTGGCGTTTCTTAACTGTATGTAAAAGATGGAAGTGCTTCCATCGGCATTCATTCTAATGACCAGCAGGGGGCAGATCCTTTAAAAAGACAAGGGTCAGATTGTTACACTTAAAATAACTTTACTGTTTACATTAGTCAAAAATTGTCATTCACCAAGTCATAAATCACAGACATCCCACTCACATTATTATTTAGCATACTAATTGCATTTGGCATAAATGATCCCTTTTACTAGCTAGAGCGTACTGTAGCGTCTACCTGATGGCATTAGTTCCAAATCAGAATAAAGAGAGTGTTCTCGGTCAGCAGCAGTAGACCGGCCTTATCTTATCTCATGAGTTTTGTTGTCAACCAGTGATTTTTCCAGCAGTTCTGACAATCCTGTCCAATTTCTTTCTGCATGCCACAGTTACAAGATACCATACAAGACTGAGTTACTAAAATTTCACTAGTTTAGTGATGCTGATACATACTCTTTCCAAATTGTTTTGGCTAAGTCCAAAGCTGTGTAATTACTTAAAAAGAAATACTCTCTGGCTAGCTTTATCCACAAAATGTATTGACATCTATGGGAAAACAACCATCTGAGCCTTTACCTATCACCTGGAACACTTTTATAAGTTTATGGTCTCAGTTCAATACAACATGATGTGTATGTATTTTTACTCTCCCATTTAGAGTCACTTTGCTACCGAGAGTGTAGTAACACTCCTCGCTCATCACGTTCACTTCTTCTAACACAGAGACGGCAAAAGCAAAATCCTGTAGCTCAATGCTAAGTGAACGGGATCTCGCTAACCAATGGGTGATGTCACAGTGGCTACATCTGTTTTTTATATACAGTCTGTGGTGTGTTTATAGCCTTTGAATCTGTCTAACTCAACCGCCTGGGTCTGCCATTCTTTTATGTTGTCAGGATGTTGAAAATCCCGATTTTCCTATGCTATATTTATATACACTATACTTATAGTTAGACATCTTTTAGAAACTTTTCATAGCATTTCATATTTTTTTCATCTACTCACATGACCTGATATTTTTCAGGCCATACTATTCTTTGTATTTTATAACTATATCAATAACACTTCATAGGGATAGCAACTGAAGATCTGCACCGCACTCATTTTCAGTGGCAAACATGTTCCTGTTGAGGGTATTGTTGGTGTCTAGAGTGGCCTCTTCTGCTGACCCTGTACTTGCTTGTGAAAGCTAATTATGCCAGGCTATTTTCTGACCAGGGAGCATGTCAATATTACACAGTGGGAGAGCTCTCACTTGCTGTGCACTGCATTCGTATTCATGAGCCTTAATTCCATCAATGGCCTTCTCAGACCATTGGACCGTGGCCGTTCCTTACCAAGGTGCGATTTTAAGGAAAGTGCTTGTAGCTGCCACGGAGTGATTGCTATACCATAAAAGAGAGTAGCTTACAGCCCCGCCCTCTCGCCATTTGCTTAAAACATGTTCCAAAGTGCTGCATATAAAGCAAGAAAAGGCCTTTTGTGAGTGCAGACATGGACCTAATTTTCCCATGTAGATGCTCATTGAGATGGGTGTAGGCGGGTGGAAGCTGGATGGCTGCTGCTGGAGGCTGAGGCTGCGAGGCTCCCGTTAGGGACTTTGCAGTGGAAGTGAATGTAGTGTGAAGCTTATTTGTGCAGCGGTGCAGCAACTGGATTGAGTCTTTATTTGGATGTTACAGGAACCCCCAAATAAATTGCATCAGTTCTTAAGATCTATGCTTGCAGCAAAAGAAAAAAAAAAGATGTAAAACTGGCTGCCCATCAGGGCTGATATCCGCTTAAATTTTGGATATTTTAATTAAGAGCTCCTCTATGACCTCTATTCATCAGGTAATTTTTTATTCAGATTAAGGTCTCATTTTTAATGGAGACCTGAGTGCAAAAAATAATTTTTTATTGAATTCCCCATTTTAATTAAATTATATTTAATTATTCAAATTATAATTATTCAAGGCAACTTTATGTAGCTTGGCTACATACTGTATCTGTGCCATAGAAGCAAAGACGATAGACGAGACGAGAGAGGGAGGGGAGGGGTAGTTGGAGAATGACAGCAAGGGAAGCAGCACAGATAAAAGATGCTTCATCTGCATCGCTGCAGACCCTTTTTCACTCTTTTCCCCGCTGACATCGTCACCGCACAATCAGGTTTCTCACGTCAACTTGAAAAGTGGATTGAATTTATTTTACGTCCGCTGCCCGCCTGACGCCGGTACACGACGACTGACGTGCACCTCGGAGATGCGTTTTCCTTTGACATGTCACGGGATCCGAATTTGAAACTGTCCTTTCAAGTGTCGTGACTTGACTGCGTGTTTCACACAAATACAGCTGTTAAACGTTTAGATGTTGCCAGCCAGAACCTCGTTGTCTCATCCACTTTTTTAATGGCTTCTGCCGTCTTATTATGCATTAGCATTTCTTTTGGAATTTCATGAAGGTATACTCGAGTCGCTTCCTTCATTTTTATTTTTATTATATAATTTTTTTAACACCCAGGGTGTTCTTCATGATGCAAGTTCACATGAAAGAGGTGAGAACTGTGCACGCAGTCTAACACCTGCTGTCAGTATATTTAATAAAATATATGATGGAACTGTTGACTCCAGTTGGGAAATTAGGAGGCTGCATAGCAGCATAAAATAATAAAATTCAGCAAGGTAAAAAAAAAAATTAAAAATTAAAAACACAGAAGCGGGACATAATCAATCACGAGTATAAAAAACATCAGATGCTTTCACTTCATTGCTTATAAACGGAATAGCTTGTCTTATAAAACCAAAGCAATTTGGTTAAAGCGTAATTTCAGTCAAATATACAGATCATTTTACCTTTATAATTGCTCTTCATTAAATAGTTTCACTTCATGTCCCTTAATGCATATCATAACTGCAGTGACAGGTTTTAAATGCACTGCACCGATCACTGCCAGCAGTGCTGCAGAATATCATGGCAGCTATTAATACAAACTATTAAATTAAATTCGTCGCTGATAATAAGTAGCTGTAGCATTTTTTTTATTTCTTTTTTTGAAAGGAGCCCCTGTTTTATAGGCAGAGTGAAATTTCTAATTGTGCTTAAAGTGGAACATCTTTCTAACTCATCTTCTAAAGCTCATCCTCTCTGAGCTGTTTTGCACTTTCATAAAAAGATGGTATTTTTATATCTGCCGTGGTCCCCCCCGCAGGAATGGTGTCTCCCTTTTTCCTTCCCAATTGATTGTTGAAGAGATGGTCTTTTTTTGTACACGTATATCAATGGTCCCAGAATAAAACGGTACCTCAGGGGTTTGATCTGTGGCATTAGCAGCCATTGCAACACAGCGCTGTTTGAACTTGAGACGTCTTTGTGACAAGCAGTGAAGGTTAAACCCAAAGTTAGCTCGCCTACCCGCTAATCCCGCTTTGCGAGACAGGCCTCGGGTCATAATAGATACCAGAAATGATGGAATTAGGTGAGGATAACACATTTTTATGTTCCGTACAACAGCACAACAAAGTGTGAGCCAAAAGACTGTCATTTTTTCAAAGTGTTTTGCAATAAATCTTCTGCTACAAACAGACACTGACACCAAATACATACCGGAGTTGGGAAACAAGCCGAGCAGAAACAAACAGACAGGATGACACACTCTAGACTTTGTTTTCCACCAGAATGAGACTCCCCTCCTCCTCAGGCTATATCTCAGGAGACCTATTGGTATGGAAGAGAAGTTAAAAGACAGCTAAATGTCCTGGCTTCCCTTGACAAATTCAGTGGGACAGTGGTGCTGCGTGGGGTGAAATACAAGAGATGCCTTGTCACCTCTAGCGTTAGAGGTAAAGACCAGAAGTGTATCAGTCCTAGAACTTCTTGTTCCCTTCTTTTTCACCTTGCCTGAACTCCTGCTCTGTCAAATCAAAGTATTATGTAAGTCTTAAAACTTCACTCAGTCTTTACGAATTAGCAATACAGATTAAAGCGCTATTAAGGTAAAGATATTGCAATACTAATCAGTATAGAAATGTATGGATTATATTTATTTTTGGCAATATCTATACAAGCAGTGCTGTCACTGCCTCCTCCAGGTGTAACACAACTTTGCACAGCATTACTCCACACAGGCAGGCACACAGCCCCTCCCCCCCACTAGCAGCTGAACACACGAACAGCAGCAAAACAAACTTGCCGAAGCATCGTAAAGTCTGACACCCGGTTATGAGGAATGTTGTATATTGAATGTTGAAGTAGGGTCATTTTGTGGTTTACATTCTGACTTTTGTTTGTTTGTTTGTTTGTTTGTTTGTTTTAAACCAGAACTCTCGCCCCCTGCTGGCCCTTTAGAAGGAATGCAGGCTTTAAGAACCTTTAACAGACAGCTTATTTATGTATTCATTTGTTTTTCAAGCAAAAATACTTGAACAACAACTCACTACTGGAAATTGTATGCTACTGGCAAACGTACAATTGCCAGTAGCAGCATCATGAATTATAACTACTTTCTTTTCTTTTCTGTCTTATATTACTGATAATTTCACACCTTTTGGTTTGGCACAGGATTAAAAACAAAAAAACACAAAGCAACTCAGCTGTCACTCTGGTTTCCTCACAATTACGACGGGTATTCTTTGTGATCTTGCTGACATTTTATAGGCTTGGGGTTTTCAGTTTTTACAAAAGAGCAGATGAGACGGGTTACAACTTGGCGTCAAAACTGTGTCAGATCTGATCAAACAGAGACGACACACATACTTTCAAATTAGACTTGCAAAGATTTCATTATCTCTGATATCCATTCAAAAGCATTCCAAGACTTCATACAAAGAAGACATTTGACTAAAACACTCCGGAGCTTGTCAGAGGCTCTTCACATTGTTGCGTTTTCTTCCGTATTGTTTTATTGCAGTAGTGATTATCCATAGCTAATTCAGTAATTGTGCTAGCTTCTCAAAACTTTGAAGGAGCATAGTTGGCATTGTCAGATTTGGATAAAATTATGAAAACAAACTCAGTCGCCCTACTATCAGCGTAATTGGTATGTCTTCGACTGAATGTAGACCTTTGTACTCTCACGGGGTCAGTCAATTACTTTCCTCTCAGGCTAAAGTTGTACACAGTGACTGACAGTACCTTGGGCATATTGACACCACGGAGACAGGAGAGCTCAGTCAAGCCCAAGCTTTTAATCCCAGCCATGCATCTTTCAGCCGAAATCCTTAAGACCTGCGGTGATTTCCCGCATGCCAA
>VUQR01011960.1:0-11231 GCA_015108515.1 Hemichromis elongatus
AAAGCCATAAACTGCACTTCCTCCACTTCTGTACCATTGATTCATTAATGTTGAATTCTCTCACAGCTGCTCTATTCCCATGTTGTTGCAGTATATTAATGACTAACATAGCTGTGTCGCTAGCGATCACGTAGCACATCATTATATACCAGCTAGTTCAACTTCAGTAACCCTACAAACGTCACTGCTGTTTAGTTTTCTGTCTTCATTTATGCTAGAAGTGATAGCAGAGCTTTATGTTTTATGTTTTTTGGGTTTTTTTTCATAAATCTATCGGTCAGAACATGATATGTTTAGGTGGAAACTAGCGAGCTAACTTCCTGCTAACATCTAACTCCATTATATTTAATTCTTTTTCATGGATGCCTAGATGTTAAACTTAATTGTTACACCTGGTAAAGCAGCAACACTGATCATTTTATTAAAAATGAAATAATTTAGACAGCTTTGAACTCTCAGTGATGCCGCAGTGTTCTTTTGACTTTGGGATCTGAAGAGGACGGAGTTTTGGACCCGTATTATATACTATTATATACTCCGAGTCCACGAGGCTCCTCACTACGGTAGTCATATTGCTGCAACAATCCATCAAGTGTAGTGCTGCCAACTCCTCAGTAAGGAAAATCACTATTGACTGTCCTAAAAGTTGCTAGTAGTTGCTAAATGATGTCATCACAGAATTTGCATAATTGATCATGCTAATGTAATTGTAACCTACGTTGTAGGCAACACGTAGGAGAGAAAAATAACATCAAGGAAGAGATATAAAGTCAAGTGTAAAAAACCTTCTAAATGCATTTAGAATTTATTTAGAACTACAAATGAAATTTCTTTTAGCAATTATTGTTTTTTTTGACGTCACAATTCCAACCTTCCTCCTTTATCTGGACCTGTACCGGCAAAAGTTACCCAAAATAGGCAATCTGGTGGAGTTACTTTGTGTGTGTGTGTTTATAAGTAGTTTTAAACCTTGTGATCCTCCGCCTGTGAGCCCTTTGGCACGGGCAAAGTGCTCACGGCAGCACCTGTTGAGAGTTGCTTTTTAGAAAAAAAGTCGTTAAGGGGGTCTGAAAACTCACTAAATATAGCGACAAAGTCGCTAAGTTGGCAACACTGATCCAGCGGTGCGGCTTCGTAGCTTACCAAAATCGTACTAAAACATTTTTTGACAGATATTTGAACGCTGTGTACCACATAAAATCGGTTCAAGGTCATTAAGCACAACCAGAATTCATACATAAGCACTGTCAATTTTTGAGAAAATTAAAGGATTTTAAGTGCGCCTTATAGTGCGGAAAATACGGTACACCAGAAAACATTGGTGGTTACCTTCTCCCAGAGGGTCCAATGTGTGGATCATCAGCTGGAAGATAGTGCTCCGAAGTGATGTGTTATGTAGGGAGGCCGAGCTGCCTCCTCGCTGCAGGGCAGGGCGCACCTACAGGAGAACAGGCATGTAGTCAGAACTGCAGCATTTAACCTTGGGCAACCTTTAATAATACTAACCAGTGCAGGCCAGTGGGATTCAAAAAGGCTTTTTGCTTTTGTTAGAGCATCCATTTTTAAAGGTATTGCAAGGAGGTATAATAATAATGTCAACTATGGCTATGATCCAGTTAGAGGAACGAGGGTCCTGGTACTACACGTAGATGCTAAATTGAATGGTTTTAAAACATTAAAACATGAAATGGGCAACAATTATTCTCAAATGTTACAGGCCGACACTGTCATCTCATTCTAGAGTTTTACTCCTAAAAAGAACAATAAAAGTAACAATATTTATTGGCAGTTTGTGATAAATACCTTTGAGAACTGGACAATAAAAACAAAAGGGACAGAAGTGCTGATGGACCTCCATGTCTGTCCAGAAAATTAAATGTCTTGATGCTCACTCAATCATCTGGGTATCATCCAGGCACCTAAAGAAAGCTCCATCCAATCCAGGTGAGAAGGGCAACTGCTGCCTAAGCGAAAATCCTTAGTGATCCCTTATGTGTCAGAAGTGTCAGAACAATTGAGACACATTTTTCTAAGCACTGCTCTAAACAAGTCTCTAAACTAGACTGTGGATTTTAAACCCCAAAATGCACGTCGCCAAATATTGGTCCACCCCAAGGATCGGGCCCCCCGACACAGAGTAATGTAGTGTACACTTTTAAGTGCCAGGAGGATATATATATGATTTATACATCAGGAAAACCAAACAACCTCTGGCGAAGCGGATGGCACAACATAGAAGAGCTAACTTGTCAGGCCAGGACTCCGCAGTCTATTTACACCTACAGGCCAGTGGACACTCTTTCAATGATGAGGTTGTTTACATCCTGGACAGGGAGGCCATTAACGTGAAAAGGGAAAGACCATCTCTGAATCGAGAAGAGGGCCTAAGGGTACATCTGTCACCATCTTACAATGCTGTGATTGCAGACATTCCCCTAACACTAAGTTTGCTAAAGCCTGAGGTTTTAAAACTTTTTCCAGATAAGTGTGTATGCTAAGAATGCATATCGATATTAAGTTAACCATACCTACAGACTTGAAAAGGCAATCTAACACTTAAATGCTACTACAACAGGAAGAGCCTTACATTCCTTGCGTAGATAAAATATCTGCTGATCTTTTAGATCTTTTTCCATTATGAGCTGATAAATTTCTCCATTATACCATCTGAAAGTGAAGACTAATGTTTGCTTTAAAATTGAAGAAGTCACATTGCAGTTTTACTGGAGATTTAGCCAACTACAAAAACATTGGTCTAAACCAACAAAAGTTGCTTTTTCAAACCTTGCTTTTGAAAGTTTTCAAACCTTGAGTCTTGTCTTGTCATCTTGTAATTCTGGCAGCAGTTTGCTGCTTTGAGGGCTGCTTGGAGGTTGTGCAGGTTCTGGTTTGGATTTTTCTTCAACTTTTGGCGGCACAGCTGGAGCAGATGGAGCAGCAGCAGCAGGCTGTGGAGGTGGTGGCGCTTCACTTTCCTATAGTGAGGCGGTTTAACAGCAGTTCGGGTTACTACACACTTCTACATTCAAGCATAGGAACACCAGAGATTTCGTTTGACAACTTATTTGATTGGTCTGAAACTTAGTCTAAACTCTTATTCAGTGGGCCAACAGTCATAGAAGTACACATGGGAAGTGATGAATTGACACGGTTCCAGTTGTAGTCTTGAGACAGGTCATGAATTTTAGGTTAATCCTTTTATAAAAGACATTACTAAGCTCCTAATCTAGTTAAAAATCCAACCAGTGTGAGTTTTTCACCATCAGCAGAAGAGTAAGTGACAACCCTTAAGCCTTGAGGCTGATCCTTCTTAAATCTCCAGTTTCAACAGCTGCATTATTCCTGCTGATACACAGCTTCTACGGTGAATGCTCCCAAACTCCCTATTCTTTCCCTTTAGACAACCTAAAAGAGAAAACTGTTACAGCTGCTCATACTGCAATTACGACACACTGAACAGCAAACAACTTATATCTAGCTAGATGCTAACATGTGACTTTCTAATACAAAACAGGCCATAACTTAAAGGCACTCCAGTTACCGTTTTATTCACAGTCCTATTAATACCATATTTATAGCATTTCATAAGGACGCAGAAGGTGCTATTAAGTAACAGAGGAAAAAACACTTAGCAAACTTAATTTGTTTTGATTGATTTGGTTGGATATCGAGATAAATAAATGCCCCTTCTCCTTTATGTACTGCCTCTGTGTGTGTGTGTTTGTGCAACATATTAATGTGTTCTATTGATGAAAAGACCAAAAAATTTGATGGTTGAACATCTATATAAATGTGAACACCATGTACTGAAATCTGTGAAGAGGTTTTGAATTTCAGCAATTCTGACCCAGTAATGTGGCAACGCGTCTCACTGCACTTGGTGTTAATACTAAAGCGCATGCTGATTGCAGACATGCTTCAGGCTAATTGGCGCTGCGGGCACTTGAGATATTGTAACGCAGTTCTGCATGTTGATTACAGCCTCAGACATTTGCTGATCTCTCCCAGCAGCAGCAGCAGCAGAGCAGAGCGCTGTTCAGCCTGCAGAAAATTAACCTTTTTTTTCCTTTGTTTTTAAATTGTAAATGGAATGATATGTCTATATAGGGGTATTTCAGGGCTTTGACAGAAAGGGTGACACTGGCATCACTTCACCGTGTGACGCCCCATCTATGACACCTGGAGTCCTCTCTGTTCAGTACCATCAAAGGATTTACACAAATACAGTCTGTCACCTGCTCAGACCCACAAATCACTGTCTCTCTTTCAGTGTGTCTGAGCAGGCGGCAGTCCCAACTGTGCAGAGATGAAAGGATAGAAAATATACTGTGTATACTGAAAATAAATGGATAGATAGTCTCTCTGGAAACAACTGTTTACAGAAACATCTGTTTTGGCTGCATCCATCCTTTTATTTTTTATAAATGAGTGATAAATGAAAGAAATTATTTTGTTCTCTTATTGCTGAAGCAAAAATAACTCTAACACCTGTTAATGCTTTATTCTCTCTCCTAATGTCAACAAATCTCATGAAAGAGCCAAACCTAGTGTAGCAATGTACCTCTGCACAGTGACTGACTCCATAAGCATGTCTGAAGACAAACCTTTAATGTTTTAGTTTAAGTGAACTTGTTTCATTTCAGTGAATTGTGAGTCCTTGCAGCACTCTCCAGTTATTTATGGTAGAAATACTTTCTTTTATGATTTCTACCCCCATCTCTTCTCACAGTAAGTGTAAAGCCACAAAAAAGCCACAAAAAAAGATGCTCAAGTTGCTCATGTTGGAAATAACTTCACCATAAGTGCAACAAAAGTGTCCCAGCAAGTGTTCATTTGTCTAAAATTAAAGAGCGAAAGGCCTGAGTGACCACAAAACCCTGAAAACCTGATGGCAGGTAAGCTAGTCCAAGCAGCACACGCACACACACACACACACACACACTTGTTGGGTTTTTATAACTTGTGGGGACATCTCATTGACATAATGCTTTCCCTAGCCCTTTACCCTAACCCTAACCATCAAAAATGAATGCCTAACCCTGACCCTTACCCTTAACTTAACCATAACCTAATTGTAACCCTGACACTAAAACCACATTCTGAGTCCCCACAAGGGCTGTCGGTCCCCACGAGAATAGTAAACTTCCAATTTTTCGTCGCCACGAAGATGTTAATACCCGTCCACACACACACACACACACACTGCCTTTTCTGTATCGAAAATGATTACTATCCAATGCACTGTCTAATTATCATCTCTTAATGAACTAATCAACTGACTAATTATTTTAGCCCCGAAATTAACAATTTCAGCTCTATGGAAGACACAATTCTCGAATCAGACCAAAAAATTAAAAGAAAGAAGGAAAAAAAATCGTTCAAATTAAACACCTGTTTTAAAAACGGGGCCTTTACTGACCTTCTCTGGCTCCTCTGTGGTCCACACCTTAACGATGCTCATGTGTTTGTTAATCTGAGTCTTGACCGCCTGCTCAATTTGACTGTTAAATTTCATGAAGCTCACGTAGCTGATGTAGCCCAGCACTAGCAGGATGCTCTCCCACCACAGAATTATGTTGTCCAGGAAGAAGACGATGAGCATGATGAGGTCCAGGATGTAGAAATTCACATCCCTGAACAGAGGCCACCAGGTCAGGTGCAGCATCTCCCGAGAGAAGATGGCACACATGCCGATCACAAAGAGAATGTTGAAGACGGCTGAACCTACAATGGTGCCGATGCCCACATTGCTGTGGGAGATGAAGACCCCAATCAAGGAGGTGAAGAGTTCAGGGGCAGAGCCTCCTGCCGCCATGAAGGTGGCCCCAGCCACATCATCGGAGATCTCCAGCTTGTTCGTGATGACTTCCAGCGCAGGGACGAAAAATTCATCGCAGACGATGGCCAGGGCAACAAACATGTAAACCATGCCTATAATGTGCAGGGCCACCCAGCCCTGTCGACGCTGCTCTATTGAGAACAAATCCTCCGGGTAGTCACCCTTCCTGTGAGGTGGCTGGAGTGGAGGGTGGGGAGGAGTTGCGGTGGTCAGTGACGGTGGAGTTGGAGGTGGTTTGGGAGGCTGGGGATTTACATAGATACACTGTTCGATATCCGTCCTGTTGACGATTGTCACTAGAGTAGCTTTAGTTTCCTCAGTCTCATTGGGCGCTATCAATTCCCTGATGCTGACCTCCACCTCTGCTCCATCATCCGTCTGGGCAGAAGCTAGTGGTTGTGACAGCCTGGCCTTCAAAGTCAAGGTGTAGACGAAACACAGCAGCACACCTGAGATGAAGAAGATGACGCGGCTGCGCCTTAGTCTCCTCCTCTGAGGCAAGTGCATGTTCATTGTCTCGACTCGAAACAGGAAGTTATGTCAGATGCATTGCTATTCCTTGGTCATGCCTGTGCTCTTATGTGGTATGAAGATGCCACTGACAGAGAAAAACCCACATGTATGCACAAAGTGTGTTTCATGTTTCAGGGCGGGCAGCTTTGACCTGTGGAAGGACTGAAAACCAGAAAATAGGTGCAGCTTAAAATCACATCAGTCAATAATGGCCTCTCTGCTTGCATAGTTGCAGATATACTAAGGAGAAGTGTGCGTGTGTGTGTGTGTGTGTGTGTGTGTGTGTGTTGGTGTGTGTATCATTGCGTGTTTTGGGGGGTGATAGAGGATGCAGACAGCCACCTGTTACTATGGCTACATAATCACTCAGGCTTTAGCTTCTCACATAATAGGAGTCCATTGAAAACACGTCAAACATGTTAAAGCGGCGAGAAAAAACAGGAGATGCGTCTAAATAAAAGCAGTAAATAATGAGATTCCTGCTGATTGCGGCTCAAAGAGCGCACAGAAATGAACGTGATGAAATGCGCGCTTGCTGTAAACGATCATTAATGAAATAATACTAATAATTAATACTGCCAGCTGTGCATTAACGTCAAAATGTTTTTTAAAAAACAAAACAAAACATGAAATCTGCGACCGAGAGACGCGCGTTGGGGTTTAATTGAGGACAGCCCGGATTATAATGCAAGGTCGATGTACATCGTTAATCTACACTCCTTCAGCATTCTAACGTATTTACAAAAAGAGGATAGATTGCAGAAAGCAGCGGTGTGAAGTAAGTAAGCACGCGGATCTTACCTGTGCGGCCGGCTGCTCGGCCCCGCGCCGCTACGGACTGCTCCTCCAGCTGTGCGCAACGGACGCAGAGATGCTGACTCCGGTTTTTGGGGAACTACAAGGGCGCACCGCATGGCAGGGCTTGTACGAGGCTCAGCATAATGCTTCTAAGAGGATAAGCAGCCAAACACCTTTTACCTTCCCTCTCACACATGAGGCTGTATCAATACGCCAACATTCAAACTGCTGTGGGGCTAGCAGGTGCAGTTTTGAGGCGAATCCTGAGAATCGGCTGCCTGTTGAATTGGTGTAGAATAATGGGGCGTTCACGGACTTGCACGGAAAGCTGGGCCCTACTTGGGGTGTGGTC
Source organism: Hemichromis elongatus (assembly GCA_015108515.1). Classification (NCBI taxonomy): domain Eukaryota; kingdom Metazoa; phylum Chordata; class Actinopteri; order Cichliformes; family Cichlidae; genus Hemichromis; species Hemichromis elongatus. The sequence goes on from VUQR01011960.1 coordinate 7,503, forward strand.
AGGTGTTTTAGATTAAGAAGACTTTTATTACGTGGAATTCTTATTTACGTCGCAACACTAATATCCGCCTGGAATGAAACACTGCCAATAAACGCTCAAAATAATTAAACAGGTGAAGTTCAGTCAGCTTAATATTATATTATTAACTTCTACTGACTTAAATGCTTTTTTATTTATTTTTTAATCAACGAACTATTGCGCAGATCGGGCTAACACCACTTAAAAGGATACTTTCACCATTCTAATTTCAATTGTTATAGTGTAAGCATGCATCTGACGTCATCATCTTAATCCAGTTGGGCTAATAGGAAAGCACTGATGTGAGCCTTTAGGCTGATCATAGTATAATATATGCAAACATAACATGTTTGAAATATGATTAAGAGTTTAAGGTTACTCAGAGCACGGCTCAGATTAGTAGGTGGGTGGCCAAGGGGTTGTAAGCAGTAAGAATGGCCCAGGGGAAAAAGCAGTTTACCACAGCAGGTACCGCAGCCCTTTGCGTATCCAGTACTGAATGACAGTAGTGGGGACAGGTGGGGGCTGAATCTGACTGATTTGAACCTGATGGTAAATAAAATTTTGGTCCAGGAGCAGGATGTGAACGTGGTCCAGTTCGGCACGACCTTCAGAAAAACAAGAAATTTGGTGTTCAGGCAACAAAAACTTGTTTGGGAATAATTTTTAAGCTATGTTTTTTAAATGTTATGGGACAAGTAAATAAAAATTCAATTTTATTTATATAGCACCAAATCACAACAATTGCTTCAAGGTGCTTTATATTGTAAGGTAAAGACCCTTACAATAATACAGAAAATACCAAAGGAATCAGATGACACCCTATAAGCATCCAATTGCTGACAGAGGGAAGGAAAAACTCCCATTTAACATAAAGAAACGTCCAGCATAACCAGGGAGGGGCAGCACATTGATTAAATGAAGAGTGGTACAGAGAGAGTGAAACTATTTAAATGAAGAAGAAATATTCAGTGCATCACGGGAAGCCCCCAGGACCCTAGACCTCCATCCATCCATTCGCTTCCGCTTATCCTTTTCAGGGTCATGGGGGTGCTGGACCCTGTCCCACCTGTCATAGGGTGAGAGGTGGGGTACACCCTGGACAGGTCGCCAGTCTGTCACAGGGCTAACACACAGAGATAGACAACCAATGGCACTCACATTCACTTCCGCGTTCACATCTATAGGCAATTTAGATTATTCAATTAACCGATCAATCTTCACCAACTGAATGTCTTTGGACTGTGGGAGGAAGCCGAAGTACGTCTGTGAAGGTTCTCAGTCATCCAGGTCATCGTAGTCTAAGGAGCTCGTAGAGGGACAATGGACCGTCTACTGATCCTCTACCTAATCACACGCGGTGTGATTAGCCCGTTTTTACACCATTTGACCCTAGAACTGAAGAAGCTTCTCCGATGAGACGTGAAACGTCTTCAAGCAACCTAAAGAAGTCCAGACGCCTTTTCTTTACAGCTCCTTAGACAAGCCGGAGTACCCAGAGAGAACCCACGCAAACACAGGGAGAACATGCAAACTCCACACAGAAAGACCTTAGACCTATTACTATTAAGGGAGGCTTCAGGGTCACCTGATCCAGTACTAACTCTATGTTTTATGAAAATGGAAAATTTTAATCCTAATCGCAGAGATGGTGTCTGTCGCCCAAATCCAAAAAAGCTGAAGCCTCTGCCTCCCATTCTACTTTTAGATATCCTAGGAACCACAAGTAAGCCCGCAGTCTGAGAAGGAAGTGTTCTATTGGGGTGATATGGATTTATAAGCTCTTTAATATAAGATGGGACGTCATTATTCAAGACCTTGTATGTGAGGAGAAGTAATTTAAATTTGACTCTGGATTTTAAAAGAAGCCAACATTCCAACATATGCTCTCTGTTTCTAGACTCTGTCAGCAAACGCTGCAGCATTTTGGATCAAGTGAAGGTTTTTCAGAGATTTTATATGACAAGCTGATCATGAATTTCAGTAGTCCAACCTAGAAGCAATAAATGCATGAACTGCTTTTTCTGCCCGACTGTGACACAGGATGTTTCTAATGTTAGAGATATTGCACAAATGCAAGAAGTCCTACATATTCGTATGTTGTACATCAACGGACATATTCTGGTCAAAATGAAAAAAAAAACAAAACTAATTTTTTAAAACAACATTTAGTTAAACTTATTCGGAATACATTTTCATAACCTTATACTTATTGCATGGTTTGTAACTAAGTCTGCTGATGTAATTTGTTACTTTAACAAATTACACCAGTATATTGTTACTGTACCTTTGTTCAGCTGCTTGTTTACACACAGATCTCACCAGCCAATCAAATTGTAGCAACTTAATGCATTTGGACATGCAGACATGGTCAAGATGAGTTGCTTAAGTTCAAGTGAGAATCAGAATGAGGAAGTGACTTTAGCATGGCATGGTTCTTGATGCCAGACAGACTGGTGTGAGCATTTCAGATTGCTGATCTGCTGGGAACACAACCACCTCTAGGGTTTACAGAGAATGGTCTGAAAAATGGAAAAAATCAAGTGGGCAGTTCTCTGGGTGAAAATGCCTTCTAGGGTTCAGAGGAGAATGGCTGTGTTGCTGTTTGATGATAGGCAGTGAAGACTAAAATAAGCATTCATTACGACCAAAGTTTGCAGAGGAGCAGCTCTGAACAAACAAAACAGCAAACCTTGAAGCAACAAAAAGTGCCACTGCTGTCAGCTAAGGACAGGAAACTGAGGCTATGATTGCCACAAGCTCACCAAAATTAGACAACAGGAGACTGGAAAATTGTTGCCTGGTGTAATGAGTCCCAATTTCTGCTGGGACATTGGGATGGTAGGACATGGAAGCAAACAATATGAAAAGCACGGCTCTATCCTGCCTTGTGGTGATAGTGTAATGGTGTGGGGGGCTATTTTCTAAATAAGCATCGATTAAACACCACAGGCTTACTGAGTATTGTTGTTGACCGTGTGTGCCCATATTCTGATGGCTGCTTCCAACAGGATAAAACACCGAAGCTGAAATAATCTCAAACAGTTTTTTTTTTTAATATTATGGTGAGTTTATTGCACTCAGGTGGATGGACAGATCGCAGTCCATCTGAGCTTTGAGATGCTGTCGCTTTAATACACTGCTCACAAAAATTAAAGGAACACTTTAAAGAAACACATTAGATACATCAGATCTCAATATGAAGTTGGATATCTATACAAATAACGACAGGGCAATGTCTTAGGAACAAAAGGATGCCAAGTCTTTTAATGGAAATAAAAGTTTTCTGCCTACAGAGGGCTCAATTGTGTAGACACCCTAAAATCAGAGTGAAATTAAGATGTGGCAGGCTAGTCCATTTTTTCAAAAACTTAATTTCTGCTACTCAAAATGCTTTTCAGTATCTTGTGTGGCCCCCACGAGTTTGTATGCATGCTTGACAACGTTGGGGCATGCTGCTAATGAGACGACGGATGGTGTCTTGTGGCATTTCCTCCCAGATCTGTATGAGGGCATCCCTGAGCTGTTGTACAGTCTGAGGAGCAACCTGGCGGCGCCTAATGGACCGAAACATAATGTCCCACAGATGTTCTATTGGGTTTAAGTCAGGGGATCGTGAAGGCCATTCAATTGTTTCAATTCCTTCATCCTCCAGGTACTGCCTGCATACTCTTGCCACATGAGGCCGGGCATTGTCGTGCATTAGGAGGA